>VWZD01000245.1:1141182-1224431 GCA_013396695.1 Sakesphorus luctuosus
GGGGGGGAACTATCACTAAACTGCTGTTTAAGAAGTCATTTCAGGCTGTTGATTATGTTCTCAACAATATTGTTATTTATTACTAATGACAAATAGTACATTCCCAGGAGGATCTCTATTATATGCATGTTATATACCTTTCTCTGGAGGACAAAGATCTGGCTTCATAGAATTAGTTTTGAGAAATTGCTATTATTAGCAAATGAATTAATATAGTAAACCCTTCTAAAGGAGTTTCTCAGTATGGACACTTGTTTGCCAAAGTCAGACTAGATATGTCTATATAAACACTCTTGCAACATTCCCAGAGTGTTCAGTGAATATTACTAATCATAATTAGTACCAGTGGAGATGGGACATAATTTATTACCTCAGTTTTAGCCTCTAAGAATTCTAACACTAGCAGCCCAGTCATAGCGTATTGATCACAAACATAAAGAGATGAGTTGATTTCTTCATAATAATCTTTCTACAGCAACTAGAGTAGGAAAACAGCTAAACATTCAGAAATAACTAAAACAGGCAATCAATAAGATATTATTTATTACATCACCAGTGTAGATGGATTGTTATAATTCATAAAAAGTCTATTGATTTTCTGAGATACTGATTTAAAATTGAGCTATATTTTCAAACTAAGTTTACATGAAGCAATAGTCAATACAACAATGTGGGTACTTTAGTCAATTTAGGATGATACAACAAGGTTGATACATATTGAAGGCACAAATACATCTGGATGCAGAACATAAACCTGCATATGCTACTATATCATCTGTTATGTATAAAGGGTACTTACTGTCCTACAATAAGTAATGTACTTGTTTACAAGCTTATTTAACATATTTCTCTGAAAGTTTATAAAACTATGAAAAACAATGGCCTAAAATTGAAATGTTCAAGTTTTCTAAGTATAATAAACCTATTCCTGTTTATTCTCACACAGACTCTTTACAATTGTAACAAGAATTTGGTAAAGCAGAGAATGTTTGCTCAAATGAAAGAGCTAACATTTTTAATCTCCACTTAGCTCAACAAATTATTTCCAATAACAGTAAATCAGCATCTTGTCTACTTTTCCCAAAAGAAACACTTTATTCACCATAAGGTTACTTTGTTCATTTAAATCTGCTGGGCAACACAAACAAACAAACAAAAAAATTAATTTTTTATGAAAAAATAATTAACTCTGAAAATCATGCAAAATGGGTATTTCTCTAAATATGTAAAATCCATTCCTTTCAAACAGTACTGCAGGGAAGGAAATAAAAGGTAATTACCACATAACTGTGTGACAGCAATTTATTAGCAGTATTACTGCTGTATTTCGACACTGTATGCAGTTTCCCTGACAGGAAAATTTCCTTATCAAGAGATAGTTATACATGTATACAGACTTTTGCTGTGCATGTAGAATTGACTAAGTAGAGCAGCCTTCCATTTCTCCTTTGGTGGGGTGTGTTGTGCTCCTATTTAGAGGGCATTGGTGTAGAAATAATGCTGGAAGAGCAAGAACTCCAAACAAATATACAGACCAGATTTTCTCCCATCTGCCATCCTGGTCTTACAGTTTGACCTAAGTGACCTAAGGAATGTCCATTCCAGGTCAAGAATGGTACCTTTAGAGATTTAGCTGCTCTGTGGGTTCCTGAGTTACCCTCCAGCTTTCCTCCTGTTGAACCAGGAAGAGGTGAAGAGAGGAAGACATGGCTAATACGTTAATCAGATTCAGCAAGCCTTTGGGGTTGATCCTTTCCTGCCTTTTGCAGCTCTGACTAGCACCTCAAGGCTGCCTAAATATTATAGAAAGGAGGACAGCAAGCTTGGAGCTACGAAGCATGAAGGGGATGCCAAAGTAACCTCTTGCCCTGGTACTCAAGCAAGTACAAATTCTCTGTGACTCAATCTTCCTGCCTCTCATGCAAGGCTATCCAAAAATTAAGTCAACACAGACACTTTATCAGATACAGTACATCAAATAGTGAAAAAAAACAAAAAAAACCCAAAACAAAACAAAACAAAAAAATCCCATAAGGTGATCACAGCCATCAGTAAAGAATACAGATCACCTCTAGCTACTACTTTTGGAGATTTCAGATTGTTTTTATTAATGCAATGCTTAGTCTAATACTGAGAAATAAATTGTTCTGTTAGGTGGCACGTATGCCTTTACAGATCCCTATGTGCTACAACTTGTCTCTCATCCAGAACATTTTGCCAATGTCTTTTTACTTTTTTATGGTATTTGATTGCCAGTATAGAAGAAAATAACCCCTTACCATTTTCACAAACTTGCTGAAGTACCAAATGTATTAACAGTCTGAAATGTTACCACGTATGGGTAGCAGAAAAGAGGGTACAGAAATGAATCCTAATTCATGCTTTCGTAGCTCTATATTGGGAGGGCAAAATGAGTTATTCATGATTTCCAGCGGCAAGAATGACAGGTTTTTTTAATACAAAAATCTGCTCTTATGGAAATGAAGAGAAAAAACTTTACAGAGTTCATCTAGTATTATGAATTAATTTAGTCATCCTCAGCATTTGTGGTCTAGCAGTGTATGTGGAGAGGGAGAAAAAGGTTTTCTAGTAACTTTAACAGTACTAGACACATTTGGGTATCATGGTAATTCTACCTACTTATACCATCTGGACTGTGGCACCTTTTCTTCTTCAATTGACAAACTTAAAAAACAAGTATTTTATTTGTTTATGCTTTGTTCTAAACAGGCAAATCTAGTTTGATAAGGGAGGATAATTCAGATCTGTTACAAAAGTGAAAAAGAAACAATATCTTATATATGTAAACTAACTGGTGTTCCCTTCCCAGAGATCGTATACAAAAGTCAAAGCAAATAAAAACTAAATGGATTTAACAAATACCCATATTAGTATGTCAAACATTGCCAAAAGATCTCAAAACAATGTGCTCTTTTCATCAAGTCCCAAGACATCCAAAATGAAAGAAACCACAAAGCTGAACACTTCCAGGTTGGTAACTGGAAATAAGTGGTTAGAGTGATACAAGGGTTTAACATATCACATCTCAGAGCATCAAAATCAACACTGAACATTACCAGTACCTTAATGAAAAAAATCAGCTCTAATAGGCAGTAAAACACATCCCACACAAATCAGATTGAAACAATATAAAAAACCAGTCCTCCTCACTTACCCCCATGCTGGTGTGGGCTTTCATTCCATTGGCCAAGACCTAATTAAAGATGACATTGTGAAATAATCTCTGTAGAAACAAGTGCTCTGGCGTGAAAGGCTACTGTCCTTAGAGCTGCTTGTTCACATGCTTCTGGAGAAGGCTACCAACAACCACAGCAGAGGCATCAGGACGGTGGGGCAGAGCCCCCTGATCTTCCTCGGGTGCAAAGATGGAGCAATTGCCATCAGCTGTGTTGCCTGTGGCAGGAGAAACTGCATCCTAATAAGTGGTTGAAACAGAAGAGCAAGAAACTCAAGGCAACCAAAAAACATTATTTTTAATAACAAGGAAAAAAAATAGTGATTTCTGTGCTGGGTGAGTCAAGCCTTTATTGCTAAACCAGCTTAAACTAAAGCAGGTGGCAAACTGCTATAATCTGTAACCAATGAAAGCACAAGAATCAGTTTCACAAATTACTTCTCAGCATTCCAATTGTAGCAAGCAGGAGATTCAGAAAAGCTTATTTTAATTAAAAACTTTATTTTTCATTACAATTCACAGTTTATACATGGCAAGAAGAACCTTTGCCATGTGGACATTCAGAACACTGTGCTGGGGAGACAAGGGTCTTTGTTATAAGAGCGTTGCTCGGTGCTGTGTCATGGAACTTTCTTAGTTTTAAAAGCATACTCTCTGCAAATGTTAATTGACTGATATTTACACTGAATTTACATATTAACTTATATTTATTAGAAAACAAGCTAAGCATCCAAAAAACATTAACATTCATGTCTTGCATGTTATCTAATGGTCAGAGATGCTGTAAGATTTGCCACTTGAATCATGCCCAATCAGAAAAGTCCCATTCTTTTTTAATTTACACAGAGCCTAAGTTATTCTTTAAGGCCTGTTCTAGTCATTTTATGTACAGCCAGGTTACAATACACTAACATAAGAAAAAAATGCAAAATTATCCATTCCATCCTGCATTTCTTCTGAATCTCATGTACACCTACAAGCAAAAGAGATGATACAAAATTAATGTTCTCTTAAAACCAATAAAGAAAACCCATAGTCTGGTTTAGATCCTCTTCTTGTCAGCCTATCCTGTCTGAACAATCATTGGTATTCAGATTGTGCTATTTATCAGCTCTTCTTCATGCCTGCACTTATATTCAGAGCCATCTCTATTTGAAATGTAGAAAGTCACAGTGATACCAGTTTCAACTGCGTTCCCATGTTAGTCACAGCTTCGGCACAGGCAGCCCCTGTGACGTTCAGGAAAGCACTCCAGCAGGATTCCTGGGTAAAATGTCATGTGGCCTCTGATGTGACTTAAAAAGGAAGTTAAGAATCCTTTTCATACCAAGTATCTGGTAGAAGGTTTATGCTTATTAAAAATAGCTGTATTCTTCTGCATTGTTTTCTGGATGTGATTATTAGAATACAGCAACTAAAAGCCTCCTCTCAAGCTGCCTCTCATTAAAACCATAATTTTTATTTGCTCTTTTCATCTACCAAATAATTTAGTGATAGGTAAGCTGCAGATTTTTTGGTACATCTGATGCAGAGAAAAACAACTGCAGTACACTGCTTGGAAAAATAAGACCAGAAAAGGGTCTGCAAATTCTACCAGTCAGTGTGAACAATTATCAGCTGGACCTGAGTAAAACAAAATGTTTCTGGGGGACACGTTTGCAACTTTTGAAACTGCAGTGCCTTTACATTTGGAGCTAAGAACATCAATTGATGATTGTTGAGTTTTGGCATTCATTCATGCTGGTTGGTATCTTCATGACAGACACGTTTAAAACACCATCATTTCAAGAAGAATGAAAGCTTAAATGAAATACACTTCTCATGCAAAAAAAAAAAGTAAACAGCTAAACAAAAGTTATACAGGAACTGTAGAGGTTCTGGTTCTTCAAAAGATAAGGCACTGACAAAAATTTCTTAGGTAAAAGGCTGCATAAGAATTTCTTGCCATTTACAAATGTGTTGTAGTCCAGAAACGGTCCATTCCTAGGCTCAGTAAGGTAGACCCTGAAATTTTAAGGACTGATCCCTCAAAGCTACATTGTTACCATAAACAAGTGTGATTCATTCGTGAGGCCATATGGCACATTAGAAGTGAAAAACAGTCTGGGCAGATAAAGGCAGAAGACATTGCTTGTTCCAGCATCTTTCGGAAACAGAAGTGCCATTCATCTTTGTGTCTCTGAAGAGATGCGATGGTAACTCTGGACTGTAGTTTCTGTGGAATTCATGCACACATATAAAATGCTGTTAACACTGATCATTGACAGGGTGGAGAGAGAAGGTATATGGCTAGTCTAAGCCAAGAGCTCCCAAAGGGGTGGGATCCAAAGTCACAGCTACTTAATGTTTTCAATAACAGCTATCTCTTCTGCTGCACAGTGGGGTGTCAAACCATTCATATAAATGCTGTCCGTCTTTGTCAGAGCTGGTAAGATGTCCTTCTCACTGGTGAGATGGTTGACTGACAGTGTTCTCTTGCAGGGAGTCAGGTCTTGGTTGTGGTTCACGGCAAGTTCTGCAGAGAGCTTCCTTTTGATAGAGGTAGCCCGCTGGAACTTGTCATAGATCTCCACACTCAGGCGCCTTCGAGTTTCCTTGAACTCAGCAGTGACATTGGCTGTCCACTCTGCAGCATGGGCTCGGAACTCCCCAACCTGCAGCAAGAATGAGAAGAAAAAAAAGGAAGCATTACAGGACCGAGGACTTTAGACATTTCTTAGGCTCAAGAGCCCAGTGAGAGTGCAATGCACCTTGGGCTGCCAAAATGCTGCCGCTTCTGCCGGCACATATTTCTCATGCCACAGACTCACTCTTTTGCTGATAGCAACCAAACAGGAACAAATACTGCACTAGTAAGAGTTAACAACAATTACTAAAACACAGTAAAAATATTTTCTGGGTTTGTTTGTTTGTTTAATTATAGGCAGTCTGCAATACAGGGAAGATGCAGAGCCCTGACAGCTGCACAATACCCAGCTGGTCAGGAGATGCTGAAATCCCAGCAATCCAGGCTGTTATGTATTGTTACTAGGGTGTGGGGTTATTTATGAGCACTTTCACTGTCTCTGGAAAGATCCCTGGGAGACTTGGCGAAGAATTTTCTAAATTTAGACAGAAAAGCTTTTTTAAAGAAACCATCAGCCTGCTTGTATTCTCTTTTCTGTGCTTGCTCAAACGTGGCATCAATACCGCAACAGTTTGTCACCTCAGCGACATGTCTGCTTAGCACCCTGACCCCACTAATGACACTCTAAAAGGCAGAATGAAAACAATTGCAGTGTGGGAGTGGAAGATTTGTTACCGATTACATGTGAAGGGGATGCATCCTGCCAGTCGCCACTGCCATGCAATTCCCATACAGATGGAGGGGGGCATTTCCCCTGCCACGCACAAATATCCAGTCAGATTGGTTGTGAGGTGCCGGTTTGTAGCATCACTGCCATTTCACAAATGTACATAAGAGCTCTGCTGCTTGCTCAGTTCCTGTGCTCCAACTCTACATGTCCCTATACTGACACCCCTTATGGCAAAGGCTAATACACTTTCACTAAATACAAGCATAATTTTTAAATTCATAAGATTTCTTTCCTTTATCTGAATGTTTCAGTTCTAAGAAAATTGAGACCAAGCTCTAGGGGTGGGACTGAGGAGGTGAAGTGAGGCAGCTGCTGGCAGAGAATCACAAATTATCCTTATTTTTCATCAGATATGGAATGAGGTAGACTAAGCAGCTCGCCCAGATAATAGTCTGAGGTGAACTATGGACTGTAATTTATATACTACTTACATTTTTGCTCTTATATTTCAGCCAAGCTCCCGTTACAGTATGAAACAAGTTATATAGGAGACACCTTTTGAGGATATTATCTCATTATAATCACAAAGGAAATAGATTGTTTCTCTTTAAATCTCTGTTCTGTAGGCAGCTTAATCCTTGGAAGGTATAGCACAGGGAAGATAGAGCACTGATAAACATAACTCCAAAGCAAAGCATTTCAGGAGAATTTAACCCACATAAATAAATTAGTCTAATTAGTACTGTTCAGGCCAGAATTTCAATCACTGGCAAGCAAGCTTGGACTTGGTAAGAACAGAAATGCAAAAAGAATTAACACAGAGAAACATGGGGAGCTAAACCATCACAGAAAAGTGGCTACAGGCTTATTCATGCTTTGCAGTGCAAGAAATATAAAAAAGGCAAAAAACAATCCGCTTATCCAGGAGTGGCAGGGTTTGAGGAAAACTTTCCCCCTCCAAAAATGAAATGAAAAGATCTCTTTACCCAGGAGTCATTTATTACATTTGTCTCTGCTTCAGTGAATTACACAAATGACAAATGTGGACCTGTTATGTATATTTTCTAAAACAAGGATTATTATCTGTAATACACAGAGGACTCGCCTAGCTGAATGATTATTAGTATTTAAACTGTGCAATTAGGCCCAGACACACTGAACTTCAGATCTGAAAATAATGAAATCTGTAATGTTGAAATATTTCAGCTGCTGAAGTATTTTTATTTGTAGTAAAAAAGTAATAAAAATATGATAAATAGTATCAGTGCACACCCTGGGGCAGTTTCGTCTTTTTCTAAGCCTTACTGAAGGCAGTTGCGTCTTGGGGAGCAAAGACCCAGTATATGGGTTTTATATACTCTATGCATATATACCCCTCCCTGGCCATGTAAGCATTTACCAGACCAGTTATTTTGCTCAGGCACACATCTCTGGCATCGCATATGGTCACATTCAAGAGATTTTATCAGGCTTTAAAATTCTATCTTGGCAACTTACTGGGACCTACAACCATCTTGAACTGCGTCCCAATATTCTTTCAATCCTCTTTTTTTTCCAGTTCCCACTTGTCTCATGTTTGCCCAGCAAACAAAATCAACTGGCCTTGCTTCTGAAGAAAGTGTCTATGTAACCTCTAGAACAGACTCAGAATACATGCTGGTGACAGACCTCTCACACAAGGCAAGCTGCCATATTCTAGCTCTTATTCAGGAGAATCTTAAAATTACAGTTGGTGGGATATCTGTTGACTAAATTCTAATTAGATTTCTTTTGGGAAGCAATTTTATGCAGCCAGCTGAAGAACATAATAAATATGCCTTTGGAGATAAATTCGTTCCAAATAAGGTGATGGGGAACATTAACATGGTGAAGTCAATTCTAGCTGCCCATAGACCACAGCTAGCTTATATGATGCTGGCTTATATTAAAATCATAGAAAAAAAAGAAATTGAAAAATGTGCAGAATTGAAATGCCTTAATAGTAAAACAGAGAGAATTGGTATGCATAAGAAACTAGAAGTTCAGTATTGTTTGAACTATGCATGTCCCGAACCAGTGCTTTCAGCCCCCAGTTTTCATGTAAACTGAAATACACCCAAAAATATTACCTCTTCAGAATAAAACTCCTAATTCACAGAGGGTTATAAGAAACCCTCAAGCACAGAGGGTTATAAGAAATGTGCAGGTTTTAACTACCAGTGTACATTAGCAACTTATATAATTTGATCCCTCCTTGATCCATAGGGATATTTTTGAAAATGTTCAGGTTCTTTCTGTCCTTAGGGTATTTTATCACACTGCATTACAGCTCCTCTTCACCTGGGTTCTGACAGTCACAAAATGTCTTATATAATGCTATTGAGATGCTAGTTGCCTGTGTTGCTTGAAACAATGAAATTTTTAACATACCTACCTACTGTAACAATTATTTATTTTTCTTCAATTTCATTGCCTCATGACAGCACACAGCTCTGTAGACTCTGCAGCTTCATAGTTGGGGACAATGTGACATAAGGACAAGGCCTCTTAGTCACAGAAATTGTTGACAACTAAGTACTTAACATAAGGCTGAATGTCACAAAATATATCAAGAGCAGTGGGAAAAACATGTCACAATGATAGTACTTGACTCAGCCATACAACAAGCAGCAGCATCTGGTGATGCTTCTCCCTCCCAAACTTCAGAGATTAGAAATGCCACAATGCCACCAGTAATAGGGCCACAGTCCCTAGCCCAGCTCCAGAATTTACTTCTTCCACATCAAAATCCTAATTAGACTGCAAGGTGTTAGATGTATTTCACCAGGAGTATCAACTCTAACCCATCTACACTGAACATCAACTGCTAATAACTTTATTATGTAGATATGAAGCAGCACCCCACTACCTTATGATTCCAGTGAAGACAGGGCTCAATAACAAGATCTCAAAATTATGGTACATAGTAACACAATTAAATATTCCACACAGTACACATCACAAATACAACAACCAAAGAAACAAGACCCAAAACAAACCTACGAATATAATTTTCTAACAAATAAACAGCATTGGCTCAATTCCTTGCCCAGCACAGGTTGCCTGGCCTCCAGCTACCACAGTCTGGACATCCCATATGATCTGCATCACATCCGACAGCCCTGTGGGGATGTCTCAAATACCACAGGTCATCCCCAGTAGCATCTCCAAATGTCTATGCCAAGGTGTCTCTATCTACCTGTGGTGGAAATGTCACATTTACTCTATTAGGACATAATGAAAAATTGCCTCTAAACAATTTTGAAGTTCATCTATGCATTGTTTTTAAAGTAATTTTAGGGGTTTGGGGGAATTTGTATAGTGAAAAACAAACAGACATCAAAAAAAAATGCTGCATGAACTTCCTGAATGACCCAAGAGTTCTCAGGCTGTGCACATGCACCATCACCACTGTAACTCCGAGACAGACATGCTGAATTTGACAAACCAAGGAGAAAAACATGGACACTAAGTGACCGTTCCTTCACTTACTCCTACCAAAATCCATCTAAATGAATAATGCCCTAAAACTGGCTCTCAGACAATATCTCTAGTAGGACCAAAACTTCCTATTAATTTTCATTGCCACAGCTTTCTCACTGTCTACCTGAGCTCCACACTTGGATAAAGACCAACAGCATAAGCCAGAATATATGTCCAAGGGGATGCTACTGTTAAAACATTTTAACATACTGAAGAAGATGCTTCATTCTTCAGTATGTTTACTATAATCCCTTATACTTGTCAGGAGTTTGGGAATTTTTCTGGACACTCCATTTACAAAAAATACCCAAGCAAAACTGCCCACCATGCAGGAAGACCACTCATTCTATTAAGTGTGGTCTGGAAAGCGCAAGACACAAGTCTTGCATAACCTCTACACAAGTAATCTGTGCTTTGAATTAAGCCACACCTGTGGTCTAATAGCAAAAAAAACCAAAAAACAAACAAATGCAAGCACAGTTAAGGACATCCTTAAGTAGGCCTAAATGAATGCACATTTGCTTAACTTAATTTTGCCTTTGTTTTGCTCTTCTATCTCAGGGAGATTCTTGAAAAATCCTAACATTACAGTATAACCAGTTAATCTACTCCTATTTACAAAGTGGGAAGCAATATATGCTTGGATGGAACTCAGATATATGCCATGGAAGTTATGATATACTCAGGAGGAGCTAAACCACTGAGTACCAAATAATAAAAAAATAGCATTATATATATGTCATGCAAGAAAATGAACATGTATTTCTAAATAATGTGTGCAGCCGTACTTTATGTACAAGGCTCATATATTTTATGATGAGCATGTTAGTGCAAGCCAAAAAATTGAATTTAAAAAGCAAGCAGGTGAGCTGGAGGTATGCATTTGACTACATTTTAGGTGGGAAAAGTAGCCTTCCTTGCAGATATTCTTAGCAGTCTAGATATTCTTCAGTATGTAATTTCTAACATTTATCCCTAATGCATTCTCCGAATTTTCATAGTTTCATTTTTCCTCTGCAGTGTACTTTACCCTGTTACTTAAAAATAACACATTCAATTAACCTCTCCATGATACGCTACTCAGAGACAAAACTAGAAAGAGCATTACATGTCACATTATGCAGGCAGCAGAGTACAGTACGTAACATTTTGTCTTTTAGGAGCTTTCAGGAAACTCATCCAATGTTCATAGAAATTGTTCTCAAAGTTACTTTTTAAAAAATGTAGATGAGAGGGTTGATGGGTTTAACAACTCAACTGCTGAGTGAGTCCATCCCTGCATGCATAAGAGGGTTTTTCTACGTTCCATCTCTCTTTCTTGTAGTTCTGCTCAAGCATATGCCACCTTTGCCCACCTTCCCAGCTGCTGCTGGCCACAAATTTATATTGACTTACCTCAGTTGTCTACAGGTTAAAGAAGACCAGAGTGCACAAGAGACAAAGACATGCTTTACAGGCATTTTTAGTGAGGCCTGTTCATTTCCTGTATATTAAGGGAATATCATGTATCATCTAACTAAATAAATTCCCAACCCAGTTATTTGGCCTTTAATATTTCTGTAATTATAGCATTATTAGCACATACCCAAACCCCATTGTGCTGTAATCTGTGGACATGTATTTAGAGAAGAACTTGCTCTACTTGTCCTTAAAAGTAAAGGAAAACAGTCCCAAAATGCAAGAAACACCACAGACACTAATGAGATACCTATGCTGAGCTTTCCCGGGCTTTTAACCACCAAATTCTATTCCTTCATTCTGCCAGGACCTCAGCTCTGTAGCAGAGAACTCTTCTTCTACACCAGGTCATTAAGCTACTAGACATTAATTTCAAAGTGAATGGCACTCACGAAACATTAAGTGATGTCTTTTTTTGTTCCGCTGCCTAGTATACCTTTCCCTCTGTTTTTCAGAAAATATTAGAGGGAAAAGATTACATTTTGTGAAGATTCTACCTTCGGGAGTAATGTTTCAATCACACAGAGAATTGTATTTTTGTAGCCATGGTGGTCAGAAATGTTTTGGGAACAACACTATCCTGATGGAAACTGGATTGTTCAGTTCTGTAATAAGCAATGTTTGTGAGTTCATTCTGGTGAGCAATTATTGTTTGGTTTCACCCACATAACTTCCATGAACACATCTGATGACTTGGATGAAATAAACCACATTCTCCAATGGGAGTGTAGAGAGCCCATGAAGTTTGATTATTTTATTTATGGAAGAACATCTATGGTGGCAGCTGTGGGAATACGTTTTGTGGGGATGTGACAGATGGCAGATGCAGAAATGGCTCTTTTGCTCTATCATGGTCTGATTCAATAGAATAAAAACAGCCTAAAAAGTAATATAAAAAATAAGGTCTACAAAAACAGAACCAGATATACTAACAGTCAACACATTTATTTTGTTTTACCTCCTTTTTTTTTTCCTTAAATATGAAGACTCCGATGTTAGGTATCTCCTCAGAACTGTTATTATTACCCACCAGAGACCTCTTTGCATATGTCTCAATACTGTAGAAAAGTTACTGGCCTGGTTATCTCTATCTCTAATATTCTGCTTTATTATTAAATTCAAAAAATAAATTAAAAAAGAGATGCGGACATTTTCCTTTCAAAATCAGCTGTTCTATTTAGTGGCTCCCTCTACCTCAGAGAGCCATCCAAACCCTCTCTCAACCTGAAGAGAGTCAATGAGATCCACCTGCGCTAACCACAAGAAACTACTTAGGTTTACATAAAGCTCTACCAGTGGAGCCTAAGGTGCTTCAGGAGAACAGCATGTATTCTCTGCCTGCATTATACAGCCAATGACTTTGCTGCAGCCAGAAATAGCAAACATTAAGAACTATACTAGAAGCATAATGAAACCCAAGCCACAGGCAGTTCAAAGACTGCCTCAACTTTCTCCCACAGCAAAGAGACATGACTGCTTCATAAACTCATTGGATTTTTTTAGCTTATAAAGGCATGCTAAAGAGAATATAGAGAAGGACTTTTAATTTTTACTTGATACTGAGTAAAGAATGATTATAGTAACTCTGTGGTCAAGTACCAGGAAAAACTGTTTATTAACTTTCTAATGTCAATATCTGGACTGGTACTTGTATGAAATATTAAAGCTCCACTTTGGCTGTTGAACACTAGTATTACAATTGCATTCATCCCTAGCATGAATCCCTAGTACTCCATAGCATCCTCAGTCCTTTTTATGCACAAGTGCAAAGCATTGTCCTCAATGTCAACACAGGTTCTTGCAAGGCCATTCTGCTGAACTGGCTTTGTCTGGGGACTCATCCACAAGACAGCTATCAAATTCATACCCTCAGTGTTGGCAATATGCTTTGGTGTCTTTTCCTAACAATATCCAAGAATTGAGATTATCTTAAAAAAAAGTAAAGTTTTTGGGAATGTTAATCACAAAGATGTAGCCTGACCAGGTTCCAGATTAAATATCACTATCAATACAGTTAAATCACAGACATAGTTGTCACTGTAACCTAAAGGATTAATTACATCCTCTCTCCAAAAATAAAAAAAATAACCATCATAGCATACATTCTGGGAATCTTCATGGGTAATTAACTCCAAGAAATGCCACTGCTATAACTCATCTCTCTTTAATCAATTTCTCTTATTATGAAGCACAAGTCACCTGCTCTAGTTTTATTTTTGCAAATTCAATAGCACTTGCCATCCCTCCCTTGCTGCATGCAGCCCTCGCTGGAGGCATTTTTATCTTCCCTGAACAGTCCAGTCAGTATGGTGAGGCAAGGGAGAGCACTGTGGGAGATCAGGGCCAGGCACAGCCACCATCAGGAGAGATGCTGACAGTGGCCCCCTGCCCTGCAAGCACACAGGCCATGCTGCTCCTCGTGGGAGTGTATTTAGGCAGCATAGCTCTTGCAATCAACACCCCACCAGTATCCCATCAGGACCTGGTATTTAATATGCAATAACAAAACAGCAGTCTCTCAATGACTTGAGTATGCCGAGCTAAGAGGCGTGACATAAACAATATAAATATAGCTACAGCAAGCCAAGAGTGTAGATGTTATCATTTTGTGTTTGTGTGTGTTGAATCTGAAGTTCAGCAGGCATCACGTGTCCAAACCAGACAAAACAAAAAAGGTTTGACATGTCAAAAAAAGTGTCAAAACCATCAGCAGATTAGTTTCCCTGGGACTCTCAGAACAAGATGTTCTTATTCATTATGACACATAGTACTACGGCAGACTTGTAAAAGAGTGATCAATAAAGAAACTCAGCATTTCAGATTGTTCCTATGGCAGGTTCGAGAACACCACATGGGTGAATTATACTCAGAGAAGGGAAAAGATCAAATAACATTCAGAACCAGCTCAGGCATTTTTACCTTCTCTTTACACCAATACCATTATTTACGTATCTCAGAGACTCAGGGACATTATATAGGGATTGTGCTCCCACCGTTTTTTGGTTTGGTTTGGTTTTTTTTATTTTATTTTTTTGTCCTGTCGCTATTCAGATTTGACTGGAGACACATGACTGTACTTACTGTAGAAAGGTTTTATACTTTTCCCCATCTCACAGAAATTACTGTAAACAATCACCTTTTTGATTGTGGCTATTCCTTCTCAAACAAACTTTTCTGCACATCTTGGATGTACAGGAAAAAAGGCATCTTAATGCTAAGCAGACTTCTCTTCAGACATTTCTCTTGCCATTTTTGTAGCTCTCTGCATTCTCTCTGAAGTTTAGAACTCAAATGTAGGCAGTATTTTCTGGTAATATACTGTTTAGCAACATCTACAGCAGTAGCACCACTTCCCTATGGAAACTCAATGATCCCCTACTTGCACATCTTAAAATTGTCATCCCTATTAATCACTGCTTTGCAAAATGGCTTTCCATGCTATTGCTTTCCCACTGTCTTTGTCTCCCACAAATATTTTCAATTCAGTGCTTTCTAGGAACAAACTTCCAGCACATCAGTTTGATCAGCCCATTAAACTTACACATATAACACTATTGCAACTGGCTTTTGTTGGGGAGGGAGGGAGGGAGGGAGGGGAGGAAAGAGGTGTTTGTATGGGGTTTTTGGAGGGTTTTGCTAGGTTTTAGGGAAGGAGGCGTAAGAAAAGGAAAAGCTCAAACAGTTGTTTTCTTCAACAGAAGTTGATACATCTCATATAAAACAATGCACAGTATATCAAGAATTGACTCACACCTTTGTAATAAGACCCTGGTCACCCAGCTGAAGAGTTATTCTTAACACCTTCATTTCTAAGTGAACAGATTTCTTTTCTTGAAACAGCAAGAACCAGACAAAGTGTGCATCATCACTGATCAACTTCTTCCTCTTCCTTGGTCGCACACCCTCCCTAAACAGCCACTGAGGCCTACCTGTTTGCTTGGCAGGCCAGCTCAAGTCACTAAAACCTTTAAAAACCATTTCCCACTTGAGTCCACTCATTTTTTCATCTTTTCATGTATACAGGCCACATTTAGGGTTCCTCCTTGGGGCATATGAGAAATGGGCTCAAATTCTCTTTAGGCTGGGACCCTTATGCTGTGTGAGCACCTTTAGTCTGAAGCTAGTAAAATGAAAAGACAACCAATAGTACAGGGTATGCAATAATCTCCATGACACCATCATGACAAACCTAATTCTGTTTTGACAGATATGAGTGACAGCTCTGTCACTGGTGCCAAGAAGATTAAACTGAATTATGATTCAGATGAGTCAAATATGTTGAAATTGTTTATAAATATCAAAGATAACAACTGCCTCTTGAATTTCCACAAGAAGTGATTATGCTATTTCTAATGAAATTTTAAGCTTGGTCTTTATAGCTGGATCAATATCATTCAATTCAAAAGGCAGACACCCAGCATGAAAAACCACTTGTCCAAACTGAGCTGATGTCTAACACAAGTCAGTCAGCTGGACTCTTGATATACAGTGAAGAGAACAGCATCCTCCAGGATACAATTTGCCTTATATGGTAGATGCCTTAAAAAATTCAGATGAGTCATGTTAGAGACACTCATTTTCTTTCTTCTGCTGACTATAAAGGAAATGTAGATGACTAGGTCAGATACTGATTTCTACATTGGAGATGAATCCCATCTTCACTGATTCAAGTGGAGTCTGGACTAAAGCTTAACAAAGAGAACGCTGTGAGGTCAAGGAACTTAGGCACTTTATTTTAAAAACAGGAATCTGAAATTTATAGCCCGAATGCCAAAGATTCTTGGTTGGGTAGGCATTTTTACTGAAAATACTGAAATTCAGAAGATGCTGTATATTAAAGTAAAAGAAAAAAATAAGACAAGGGGAAAAAAATCCTGCTGAAAACTTACCTTTCAAAGAGACTAAAATCAGAAGACTTTAAAAGTGCTCTGAGTAATCAGAGTATAGAGAATAATGAAGAGGAGGGACTTTAAGGCAAGCTAGTACAGCTGAAGCTGAACTTCAGAGACAGATCGCCTACTTATGATTACAGCACACAGCATGTTCCAGTGACTTTCTGACACTTCATCCATCTTACTGTATTAACTGCTTCTAGCAGCAGATCTATCCTTATAAAACTCCCACTTCTGTCACTTCTGTCTCTACTTGTCTTTCACTTTGCTCCCCATTTGATGCATACAAAACTCTAAAGAGTATTTCAGGAGACAAAAGCCACCTGAATAACTGACTGACATACTGGTTATCTAGATTTTATTATCAAAATATGGCATTGTTGTGCATTAGTGCATATTTGCCTGAGATCCACTTGCATACAGCAAGCTTTCCTGCCAGTATCCTGAAAAAAGGCAGATGTTTTACTTTGTTGAAACAGTGAAATGCATTATTACTGCAAAATCTTATGTAAACTGCTTTTAAGAGCAATGCAACTGTGTTAAAAAATATTAATAGAACTAGAGCTATTAGGTGATACTCACTATGGGCATGATCCCTCTGTGGAATAAGGAGGATTATCTTTCATACCCTAAATATGCTATGATCGATCTATCTATCTATCTATCTATCTATCTATCTATCTATCTATCTATCAATACTTTTTACCCTAGACTATAGGAAAAGGCAAAAAACCCCTGATAATTATCATAGAATCATAGAATATGCTGAGTTGGAAGGGACCCATCAGGATCCTTAAGTCAACTCTTGGCCCTGTGCAGGACACCCCAAGAATCACACCATGTGTCTGAGAGCATTGTCCAAACGCTCCTTGAACTCAGACAGGCTCGGTGCTGTGATCACTTCCCTGGGGAAGCAGTTTCAGTTCCTAACCACCTCTGGGTGAAAAATCTTTTCCTGTTATCCAATCTAAACCTCCCCTGACTCAGCTTCATGCCTTTTCCTTGAGTCCTGTCACTGGCCCCAAGAGTGAAGAGATCAGTGCCTGCCCCTCCTCTTCCCCTCACAAGGAAGTTATAACTGCAAAGAAGTCTCCCCTCAGTCTCCTCTTCTCCAGGCTGAACAGACCAAGTGACTTCAGCCGCTCCTCATACGGCTTCCCCTCAAGGCCCTTCACCATCTTCATTGTCCTCCTTTGGACACTCTCCAAGAGGTCAGTGTCTTTTTTATACTGTGGTGCCCCAAACTGCACACAATATTCAAAGTAAGGCTGCCCCAGTGCAGAGCAGAGTGGGATAATCCCCTCCCTTGACTGGCTGGTGATGCTGTGCCTGATGCCCCCAGGACACGATTGGCCTTCCTGGCTGCCAGGGCACTGCTGACTCATATTCAACTTGCTGTTGACCATGACCCCCAGGTCCCCTTCTGTGACACTGCTTTGCAGCATCTCATTCCCCAGCCTGTAGGAACATCTGGGGTTGCCCCACCCCAGATACAGAATCCAGCGCTTTTCCCTTGTTGAACTTCATACTGTTGGTGATTGCCTGTCTCTCTAATTTGTCAAGGTTTCTCTGTAGGATCTCTCTTCCCCTGAAAGACTTGATAGCTGCTCACAATTTAGTGTCATCAGCAAACTTACTTAGTACTCCTTGGAGTCTTGCATCCAAGTTGTTAATGAAAATGTTGAAGAGAACTGGGCCTAAGACGGAGTCCTGTGGAACCCTGCTCATGACTGGACTCCAGACTGATGTCTATCAAAAGTGATATACCTCTGCTGATCTACAGTTTTGGTTGTTCAGGGGAAGTAAAGGGTCTTTCCAACACTTGCAACCTCTTTATCTTCATCCTGGACTGTAGTAACATTCACTAGACTTTGCTGCTTGGTCTTAAACTGCTGAAACCCACACAATTGATCCCTACTGAATAATCTGCTCACTCTGTATCTGAAACACATTAGACTACTATTTTTTCATGAAAAGTGTGATACAAGACCTACATAAAATCTTATTTACTTGTAGCTGTTGATATCCATACTGAGTACATTTCATGAAGGATATTTTCAGTCTCCTATTTCCAAGGAACTATATTAAACAGTTTCAGTTTTCAGAGTGCATTAGTTATGGTTCTGTAGATTTTATCAATAGCCCCCATCTCTCAATAGGTTTCAGTATATAACACTGTTTCTAAATTCAAAGGCTCCCTTTAGGTATAATGAGCTATTTCCCCAAGGACTGACTTAATGTTTCCCTATGAGAGGTCAAAAAAACCCCACATAGAACTAGGATTTTTCATGGCACTCTTTTCTATTGGAACTCCAGATAGGTTCCTCTGCTATAATCTGCACCCTAATACAAACTGGAACAGTCCACTGTTAATTTAGATATAACTGAAAAAACACACAATACAAGAAATTCAGAGTCTTCTCTGGCTTCTGCTGGTATGGAGAAGACCTGATGACTACATTTCCACTAAGCTCCCTCAGCTTCTTCACTCAAGTGTTCCTAGGCAAATAGCAGCATGATAAAAAAGTATGATAAAAAAATGAAACCTGTAAAGTGAATATTTTTACAATGCTTCTGTTCAAGCACAGCCAATCCTATAACAAAATATAATTTGTTTATATAACTCTTTCCCTAAAAAGTATCATTAGGATAGAACACAGAAATGACTTTTTGTAGTTTTTAACTAGCATACAACTTATGCTATGCCATAAGTTAGTTATCAAACTGGTCCCTATCATTTTTAGGACTGTAACATTTTTAAAGTGCCAACCCGTTTTATTTCTGTTATGAATTCTCAGATGTGCCTGAGCAATGGGCTAAGAAATAGGGGGGGAGATATCCAAACATTAGAGATATGATTAATTGAACAAATGGTACCAATCCTGTTATGTCTGTCTTTAATCTAACCTAACACACACGGGACTTGTACACAGCAAAATCCGAAATACCTGCATTAGCCAAGAGAATTTGGTTATATCTGAAGAATGAGGTTTTCCTTACTGTAGACAAAATGAATATGCTTGTTTAGGCTATGAAGGTGAGAAAGAATGGAAAGATGAAACAGGGTATGCATTCCCTGTGCCTGAGAAAAGAAAGCTCAGCATTGCATTGTGCTGCATAACCTGGCAAACAGTCTTACTTGATAAAATTAGGAATGCATTTGATGCGTCAGAGGAATCCATGAGTTTTTTTCAATGTAAGTTTCCTTAAATCCTTTCCAAAGTTAGTCTACACTGAAATAGCTTCACAAGATATTACAAAATTCAAACATTCTTTGTATATTATCATCATTATAAGATTAAAACCTCAGTGTGCTATGCACAGCTCTATAGTCAAGATACTAAGATCTTTGGATAATATGCTGTCTGGATAACAGAAAGGCACGTGAGAAAACTGAGATTAAAGATCAGATTAATTCTAGGAAATAGTGTGAAGAACTACAGTGTATCAACAGTGTCCGAGATAATATAGCAAAAACAATCCTGAACAAGATTTTTTTGCATAGTTCCTAATTACAGTGCCTCAGTCACATTGGATTTTTTCCAAAACATACAGAAAAAAAGTAACCTAGGGAAACTAAAGGCAATTTAGGAAATGCACTGCGTTGAGAACAGTTAGACACTAGATGACTGCACAGGGGAAACACCACATAGGATTGCCCCACTCGTCTTCCTCATGCAGAGGGAAAAATGGGCTAGACCAACCTAATTCTGAAGTTCAAAATAAAAAACTAAAACCATTCAGGTCACTGGCATTTTATGTGATCTATTGGCTTCCCTGCAGGCAGTGTAAGTCATGTAGGTTCGCTGTTAAAGGCACCTCCAGAGCTTTTCCAGAAAACAAAATGGTGATCCTGAAAGCTCTTAAACTTGCAAATAGGAATACTTATGTGATACCTGCTGCTCTCTACCTGTGAAGGACACTAGTAAAGCTCACTGTGCAAAGAAAGTAATAAATACCCTTTCAAATTTACAGCATAGGGCAAAAGATGCTACTCTTGAAATGAAACCAATCAAATAAATATTGTTCTCTGCTTCAGCGCTGAGAGCTTATGAATTGCCTGTGAGTAAGCATGCTTACAACAGACCTGCCATGAGCCAAGAGCACAGCAAGGGCAATGGAAAAGGGCTGCCCAACCCACACGCCTCACAAAGTGGGCTTAATCCTGCTCAAGTGCCCAGCTCACAGCCTCCTGCCTGCTGCCTCCTGCTCAGAAGGTGGCAGGCACCCTGAAGATCTGGAATGAGTGAAGGTGTACAGGACTAAGCTACCCTTTACAGCAAGGTCTTTGAGAGCTCAAGGATTGCCAAGAATACATATAGGCATTGAAGTCATGCCCTACAGCTATAAAAACAATTTCAAACAATATAAGTAGTAGGCCACTGAACAGTAGCCAACATATTCATTCCATCAAAAACAAATTAGAGGTTTTATATTTGAGTAGCATAAATGAACTGATGCGTGCAAAGGAACTCAAGTTAAATTAGAGAGAAACAATGCATTACTGCAAACAAAATTTATTTCTCAAACTTCTAGTAAAACCTGAACTATGTGCTCTACAATGAAAGGAAATTTTATTTATCCACTAACATTTTCAAAGAAAGGACACTTTCTTAAATGACAAAATTTGAAGTAAAATGTTGTAGCATCACTGGAATAATAAATACATATTTACAAGTAAAAATATACTCGAACTGAAAGCAATGTACCTGACTACAAATAACTAGGGATGCTGCTAAAGATACCATGGTAAAACACATCCAGGCATATTTAAATAATTCATTCCAATACCTTGCATGATATGAAACATTTATTTTCTTACTGCTATAAAATGTTCAAAGATATCTCAAATATAACTATTCAGCGATTTAGTACTTTTCTTTACATCCCTGCATCCCCTATAGAAAGAAATCAGAATGATTTTTGCCTCAAAAATTATCTCTGCATTCCACTGCCTAATAGGAGTTTTAGAAATTTTTTCCCATAAGTCGGGTTCAACTGTGCATATATACTTAATTTAATAGTACATTTAATCTAATTTTATATGCAACCACTTGAAAATAAATCACAGTGTGTTTGAAATCTGCTACAAAGTTTGATGCAGTTTGTGATGCAGCATTTACTTCATACATAAATAGCTTTGACCATTGTGCCCTAAGAGCAAAAGAAGCTGTAAGCTCACATGACTTCTAATCAAGGTTTCTGAAAAGGAGTATTTCATCCGCTTTCAAAATGTTCTTACCTCTTCCTTTGTCTTTTTTGATATGACTCTTAGCCAGTCGCCAATCATGCTGAGGACAGCTGCAAAGTAAGCAAGTCCAACAAGGATCCAGAACCACACCACTGGCTTATAAAAATCTAGATATTCAATATCTGATCCACCTGAAAAACAATATAGTTAAAATTGAATCAAACTTGACAGTTACAGGTGCAAAAATGGTTTTAAATTATTTTTCCTGGAAAGAGTTACATTTCTTAAAACTTCTGTTTTCTTGCCCAGGCAAAAATTCCTAGCAAAAGATTTTGTTGAATTTGAATAATGATATTATAAATTCATCCACTCCTGAAAGCAAAATTTGCAGTGTGCAAATTTTACACAATTATTCAGCATATTAATAAATAAACTGATTCGATTGCTGATACATCATCATTTAAGGTAGAGATCATTGAGGACAGCTCAAAAGAAAGGATTTCCCACCTGCTCGAAATAATGATGCTGTACTAGATTTTAAGTATTATTCTGGCTGTGATGAGCTCATACTTTGAGAAATCTGTTTTGCAGGGGCTTTAAAACATCTCAAACTTTCAGCCTTAGTAAAGAAGACTAACACGTGAATTAACAAGTGTCCCTCTTGGGTAGGCAAACATTATCTCTGTTTTGCAGAGAGAAAACAGGGTGCAGGGACTTGAGCTGAATTGATCATACTCAAAAGAAAATGTGGATAAAATAGATGTTGGCTGAAGGCAGATTTTTTGAATCCCACCACCATAAGCACCAGACACTTCCTTTCAGTGTTAAAATAAAAGAAGGATAAACTTCTAGTCTGTAATGGGGCTTTCAGGTATAAGACAGATACAGAGAATAGATGTCTTATTTCCACACAAAAAAAGTTATGTTCATCCCGAGCTCTTGACAATATGAAATAACTCAATATTCACATCTTGCAGTATAATAAAACAGATGCTTTAAACTTGCAGTTCAGCTGTGTTACAACAAATAGAATCACACTTCTAGCTTGCTTGCTGCAAATAATAGTTTGAAGCACATATCTGCACACAACTGAAGAGACTACAGTAAAACCTTTTCCAGTACATTAAGGTAGCCTTTATGGGTGTGTAACACATTGCTTTATGTATCTGCATCCCACACTGACACAGTCAAATGAAAATTGGCCCAAAAATGCCTAGCACCTTGGTACATTAGCAAGATTAACTCTCATGGAGAGTAATGCTTTTACCTAGCTGTATTATCACAGAGATTGCACCCAAATAACAAAGAATGTTACTGATCTTTGTATGGAAGGCCTCACAGACAGAAATTTTGTTATTTTCATGTCAGTTAGTCCTTTTCATCAATAAAATACATTGAGCTGCAATGGTGTACTCAACTATCCAAGAGATGATTCCACATTGTGAAAATGGACATACTTTGACACCTTTGTAGTCTCAAGCAAAGGTAGAAGACAGGGCTCTATTTGGAACAGAAGACAGCCAACCACTAATAGGCTGTTTGTGACAGCCCAAGATAAAAAAATTATCAGAAATGAAGTAATTTGTTAACAATATCCATCTCATGTCAATCTAGCAAAACAGGATTTTAGGGATGATTCACCCAAGACTTGTTGTAATTCGAAAACTGGTTGATTACCACCATGTCTTTGCTCTATCTATCTAATGCTTGGGGGGTTGTCTTCTTCAGCTGTTCATACACTGCACAAGAAAGTATCATAAAAAGCATCCACTCAGTTTTTAATTTTTGGCATGTTATGTTTATAGACTGAAACTGGAACGCAACTCTGCCAGTCTGCAGGAAGATTTTCCTTCACAGTTTATACTGAATTTATTTGCAGCAAAGTTAATTACTGGGGCAGGAGTTAGGACATACTCATATTCAATGAGATTTTCTGTACTGTCTGGCCAGGAGATGGCTCCATCTAGCCATGGCCAAAGGAGGTCAGCTTTCCTAAATTTAAAGGGACAAAAAGTATCCAAAGAAACACTCTAGGATAAGGCTTAGCAACTAAAACCATTATTAACTGTTGAGCTTCTGAATTTCAAGGACTCCTTGGGTGAATTCACAATTTAATCGAATCTCAGGGACAGAGAGACATACCTAAGGGTGTTTGTCCTGAGATAACTATTCTGTGATTTTCAAACTGTCATAATGCAGTTAGTTACTCGGGAATTAAATAGGCTTTTACTGGTAGGAAAACATGCTCAAAAGTCAACTGTACTGAATTCAAAATAAATGTATTCATTAACTACTGAATCACAATTCACTTAAATGTGCATGAATGTATTTGGGTATGAGTATACTTGTACTGAAGTATATGAGATAATCTAATGATTTGATGGGTAATATTATAAAAAGGATACCAATATGATACACTATCATCTTTCTTTTGCAAAGCAAATTGGTTTATGTAGCCCTTTGGGAAGCAAAATGCTGAAAAGGCAGAAGATAAATGCTGTTGTTTGTTAGGCAAAACCAATTTTGTGGGCTGAGGGACAAAAATTTTTCCCAGCTTTGTTTAACCTCTACCAAAAATAGGTTACAACCACAATAAAGAAGAAATCTCCTAACTGGAGCATTCTCACTCTTTAACTAGCAGTCTCACTGCCATAATCTGTTACCAAGAGCAACCATACTTTATTGCCAAGATGTTTTGTGGTGAAGATTTGACCCAAAGTATCTTCAAATCTATGAGAAATTAAATAGTTTTCACATCCATCTTCATCACAGGCTATTCTATTTCTGCTGCTACCATTAGTACATCTAAGAAATAACTTCTAAATTATTTGTTATTTTCAACACTTTGGAATGTATAGGTTGTTCTATGGTGCAAACACATGATCTTTACTGAGGTGAAGAACTCCATTTTAGTGAAGAACAGCATTAAAAAATATTTCAGGGGTGCTTTAGGACAGAGTCTAGTTCTCAGGTAAGAAAGATCAGAATAAAAAATATATGTATTTTTAACTTATTTATTTACATAAAACAAGTACCTTTGAAGTAAGTATTTTTCTCTACTCTTGCCACCCCTTTCCCCATTCTTTCTACAGCTAACTGACTCAAAACAGAAACATGTAATTATTTCTGTAAAGTTGTTCTGGCTTTGTTTGCATTTCTGCTCCAAAAGTAGAAGGAGAGAATAGAAAGCACTGTTGATGTTGAGTATCTTAATTGCATACCAGCACCAACTTCTGTGTTATTCAAAAGCTGACCCTTCAAATCAGAAAATGCCTATGATTTTTCATAAGCAATAAAAGTCAGTCTGGGTATAGAAATGTGATTTAATCCAGTTTTAATTGCAGAATAATGAGTACCTGTCCACCACGCCTGTTGTGACAAACCTGGTAAACACACTTAATCTAGAAATATCATTTGTTCCACTCCAAAGAAGTACGGAGATTCAGTCCTGCAGCTTGAAAGGAATTACCTCCGAGGACTGCAAAAAAGAAGTCTGGAATAAGGCTAGCTTATGTGGAGATGTGACAATGTGGAAGGCTTGGGACAGGATAATATTGCACTGTCTGTGAGAGAGAATGTAAGTAGGCTATACGAGTCACTTGATGCCACTCAGTGGAAAATGGAGAGCTACTTCAGAATACAGAGCACAGACATAAAACACTCCTGACACGCCGCCCTACAGAGACATCAAACAAGTCAGCACTCTGACTTAACCTTAAAGTAGGATGCATGGTTCACACCAGACAGCCCCTATTATTGACATGAAGTCCTGAGGGGGCAAAGAGCACTTCCAAATGCCAAAAAAAGACACAAAGCCTGTGGGAGAGCACACAGCTCTCTTATGGGATGCTCGACACCTCTTGCTCAGCATGACAATGATTGCTTTCTGTAGAGGCCTTTCTGCCAGTCCCTAGTGCCACATGGTGAGAGCAGATTAGCTGGGCTACTATTGACCACCAGGTGAAGTGTTCCAGTTCGGTGACATTACATGAGACTAACATATCTCAGTACTCTACAAACTGGATCTCTGTCCATGCAATACAATGCAGACCCAGGTATCCGTATTACAATGGCAATACATCAATTGCAACTAGAGATGGAAACAGTAAAAAAGCAGTAGGTTAAAAATCAGAGCTCAAACTAGGAAACCAAACCACCAAACAAAAAAAACCCTATAAAAATTAAAAAAAAAAAGAATTAAAATACCTTTTTAAAGTAAGACTTGCAAAATTCTGTGACCGGTTTAACTGGACTGATTGACAAATAACCTTACTACATCATCACTATGCCCCACTGTGAAACAGACTATTGATGTTCTATTTATATTTCTGCTCTCTACTTAATTCAGTCAAGTCTTGGACATGTCATCTAATTTAGATTTGAAACCTGTTACATTAACTCCATTAGAAATATTTGACTATACCTTCCAAATTGTACTGCAAGTTAAAAGATTTTTCTGTATTTGTGAACAATATATCATCATTTATACACATGTTCACGTGCCTCAGTGCTAACCTGAGTACCCAATAATATCTTTCACTGTACTAAAAAATGAAACATTTAATATGAAAATATTTTTTTTCTCTTTCACAAAGTATTCATACTTTTGGCCACATTTTTTCCTGTTATGTTCAAATTAATGGTTTCTCTTGAAAACAAGAAAAGAGATGTCTTCATTTTTATAAGATAGTGCAGGCTATAATGCAGTTTTTTCTTATTTTTGATGAAAAGCTACAATAAGATTTCTTCAATTAAAAAAAAATTTCCCTCCCTAAAAAAATTCAACCACTCTAAAAACTAGAAAAATCAAATTATCTCATAAGATAAACATTTTTTCTTTTTTTAATACGGTTAATATATTTTCTTGAACATGCACTACAAGGTCTCTTTTCCCTCCTTGCATGCACCATGAGTGATCAGTCTTTTCTGTTTGCCTTAAGGCTTCTCTTGCTGATGGAAAGCACAGCTGAAATTTCCACAGGCTCCAAATAACTTAGATTCTGACTACCAGAGGGGATGTTTCGGCATTTTAGTTTGTGGGAACAGAGCATATGATCTCCAGTACAAATGAGAAGAAACCTGTAGAAAACTCTGGAGAGCTACAAAAATTTCTAGTATGACAATCTGCACTACAGTCTTTAACACCATCATATTCCTGAATCCCAAGTTCTTCTGTTGGCTCCCATTTAGTACAGCTGTTCAGAAACACACTCTCCTTTGCCTCCTAAAAGTTCTTCAGTGCTTCTCTTCAGCTCTTACCTGCAGTGGTGCCAGAAAGCAGTGAATGTTCCATGTTAGTGAAAAATGGGAGATATTGTAAGAAATATTTCTTTAAACCTCAATACATATATTAGCACAACCATTAGATTTGTATGTAGGGCTTGCAAACTTATGTTTGTGGTTTTTTTCTCTGAGATGACAGTTCCCAGGAAAAAAGTATTATTTGAATGTTTTCACTTATATGGGAATTTTTGATTTTTGAGGGAACTTCATGAGCCAAAACAGACAGATATTTATGAATTATTACATGGACCTCCAGTGTGCTAAAAAAATTACCATTTTGATTTTTATTGCTAAAAGTATATATTATAATTGCAAACTGGAGTGTCGCTGCCCACCATTATGCTTTAGATTTGACTATAAGTCTGAGTGGAAGAAGACAATTTTCATTCCAAGTATTACTTAAGATAAATGCCACTCTAGACAGAAATAAAAAATCAGAAAAATTAATAAATTATCACCAGTGTGAGAACTTTTTCCAATTGCACTGCATGTAGGTAGGAAGTGGACTGAAGTATAATTCTGTCTGCTACATGACAGATCAGAACCAAGACCGCCATGCTCTAGAGCCACAATTTCACATGCAATACCAATATCCTATCATAACAACCTCTCCTACATCCTTATACAGCATTACATGCCTTAACTCTACGTGTTTTTTCCCTGTTTATGACACTCAGTTTTCCTAAACTTCAAGGAGTGTGCTCTAGATGAAGCCGACCACAAAAACATCAATGGCCCTTAGTGTCTGCACAGTAGTTATGACTTTCCTAAAAGAAAAGCAGACAATCAAAAAATGATAAAGAAAACTTACTAATTACACTGTTAGAGTGCAAAAGATTCAGCACACTTCTTCAAAATTAACAAGGAAGCCTAGCCCTCAGGACAAATTCTCTTAGCTCTATTGACAACTTACAATGCCAGTTTTCTTCAAATAGTTTAGTACTTATACACACAGATGACTGTAACCTTCCACAATATAAAGCACATTCAATGAATACCTTACATATTTTTCAGAATTTTTATTTAACCAGCCAATTATGTACTGCATGACAAGGAAACAAGTACACCTTTTCAAAAAATCCTTCAAGTCACCTGCCTTAAACTATGTTAAACTATATCCACCAAAGATAATAATATTGTCAACTTCACCTCTGACAAAATACAGTCCAGTGGCAATATTAACCTCCCAGTTATGACAAGTACAGTGATCTAACCCTGTTCTCTTGAGCATTGTCTCTGTAAGTACAAATCCCATTCCCATATACTGACTTTAAGTCAATAACACACTGCAGTTCAATTGAGAGTCTTATGCACATTAATCAAAGATAACAGAAAACACTCATGACACTGTGAAATAATGGATTTACGGTGGGATTTAAAAATAAATTAAAAAATGTATCACATGAACCATAAAAAGCCATCAGCTATAGAACAAAGTAATTCAAGAACATTCTGTAGAAAGTGTTTCCTGGTAAAATTAAAAAGCAGACGTGATGTAGGAACAAATTATGATATCAAGTGGTCTACAAATAGAAAATTCTATGGAAATTTATAATGGGAGCAATGACGAATGTACTCAGTGTTCTCATTAGAGTCAAGTGGGCCATTTCACATAGTGCTTTACAGTAAATATAACTAGGCCTTTATACACTATCATTTTTATTCCCTGACATACATGTACCCTTCAGGAATGAAAGTCTAAAACACCCAGACTCTTGACTTGGAAACAGCATAAATTTTTTATTGGTGCTAGTTAGTATCTGACCAGAATCACAAATTCCTGAAGAAAAATGAAAATAAGAAAAAGAATATGGGAAAGAAACAGGAATAGGAGAAATCAGGGAGACACATAAAAAGAAATACTGAAACATCACAAATAACTATGTAAAAGTTCAAATAAATTTTATTTGCTAATTTATAGCTCAGGTCTGATTTACAGGAATCTTTGGCAACTTCTTATGCAACCTTCATTTTTAGACTGCTTGCATAGCTTAGTATCTTCAACAATAACTAAATTTCCTCCCATTTTACCTAGATTATTTATGACTCTGTGTAGGGCTAAGGGCTGGACTCAATGATCCCTGTGGGTCACTTCCAACTCAGCATATTCTGTGATTCTGTGACCATCACAGAACAGTTCAGATACTTCAGAGGTTCTTGTTGGACTTTACTAACCTGATAAACTTTTGCCAGTGACAAGACCAGTGATATTACTGTCATAAGGCAAAAATTCATTCAGGTTTATAAGAGGAATTACTCAGTCTGAAACCCCCAGCTTGGTACACTTGGATTCATGCAGCAGCCATGGATATAGATGAGGCACAGGAGGAGCCCACAGAGTGTAGATGTCTACTATAGACACTTCACTTCAGCAGAGTAGCTACAGGCAGCAGCCCAGCACTGCTGTGCTCCTCAGAAACCTCTGCCTTGCACAAGTTCAGAGGTGGGAGAAGCATTTCATGAAAGAGACTTGATGGTGCTGCATCAGCGAAGCATCAAATCAGGCTGAAGAAAGTAAGTCTCAGACTCAAAGCACAAAGCTCTGAATTTCTAATCCTCACCTCTACACATCACTGACTTTGATCAACGTGCTTTACCAACACAGACAGCATATACTTACTCAGATCTATTCTGGGAAGTGGACTAACATCTCTAACACCTTTTCAAGAAAAAAGTTGACACAGGGAACCAGCCCAAGCTTTTTTTAGCTCAGTATGTCAAAGTTATTTGCCATCAATGCAGGCTAATAGAACCATTAAAATTGGACATGTTGTCAATGACTTGTGCTAAACATTCTCCTTACATTACAAAACACAGAGAAAATGCAAACTGACAAAAAAAACCCCGCAAATGCAGGACCCAACAGTAATAGAGACCCTTAAATTACAGATTTCTGGAACATTTTGAAAGTGAAGGGGGCACATAAAAACTTTACAGGGTGAGACGTTTTGAGTTACTCCAGCTGAAAAGATATATTCAGGTTAAAATACTGTGTTAATTCTTGCACTTCAAAACCTGTAAGAAAAAAAACAAACACCACAAAACAAACAAACAAAAAAAACCCAAAACCAAAGCAAACAAAAAAAACCTACTTAAAGGTATCTTCCAACAGTACAGGTGGAGAGGAAACAGAATATGCAGAGACAGGCACCATGGCTTTCACTGGCCCACCTCCCATCTCTAGCCTGCCACATCACCCAAAAGGAGGGCAGGCCCTGTTACATTCACTGACACCAGAATGATAAAGGGTAAAACTGAGACAGGCACCACAAGACAGCTATGTGTGTCCCAAAAATACGACAAAAATGCAGAATAAACATCACTGTGCAAAATATTACAAGATAGTTACAAGAAAATCTTACCTGCAACATAGTCACCAAATCCAATGGTAGTTAAAGTGATAACCACAAAGTAAATTGCATCTAGTGTGTTCCAGCCTTCTATGTGCTTGAATATAACTGCAGGAAGAGCAACAAACAGCACGCAGCCAAACAGTATGAAAATTATTGTTGAAATTATGCGAATCTTTGTCTGACTCACATTCCATTTCTGGAAAGGGAAGGGGAAATAGAGGAAACCCATTGTTAATAAAACTGCATTAGTGCATACAAGCATCCATCCACCACGCCCAGTGTGCATTACATTGTCATAGAGGACAGTGCATTATAATTCACAAACAGAAAAATACAAGCGGAATTTTATTTTGAAAGGGGTTTCAAAGCAAACATGACTGTCCTAGGAAACACTTGCCAGCAGTAAATGCAGAGCAGGGCTGGACTCTTCATGGTAGCCACATTTCTGTTCTGGGAGAGTGATATTATTCATTAATATTAACAGCTGATCATGAACTTCTAAGGGGGGGGTCTAGATTTTCAAGTTAGTTTCAAGGAGTGCATGCAGCTATAACATCTCTGATTTTGTTCATCCCCAAATAACCAAGCAAATAAGGTGGAATTTAAGCATACTGTTCTTTCTAATCAAGCAATCAGCTAAACGCAACCATAGAAAACAGAAGGGATGCAAGAGATCACCTTTTCCAAGCCTGGCCCAAGGCAAAACAAACCCCACCTACGGCACTGCAAACACATTACTAGCCAGCCAACATGGGACTATGCTTAACTGCTTTTGTCATCTGAGAGTTTTCCCAATGCATAACTTGCATCTCAGCTCCTTCAGTTTACTATTTATGGTCTTATCCAAGACAAATAAAGAGATTGCTAATTCTCTCTTTCCAGCAAACTTTCACAGGTGTTTTCTTTCTGTCATATCTTCTTTAGAACAAATAAATTAATTTCTTTGTTTTGATTCCCCTTCCAATTCTTCTTGTTATTCCTTGGCACCAACCAACTATTCCATGTCTCACTAAGTGTATTCAAAACTAGATACAAAAAAATAGTACAAAATAGGATGGAAGAATCCTGTCTTATGTTTTGCCTATTATTATACTTACTTTCCTATTTATACTTTCTTATTTATATGTTAACTGTGATGAAGATTTTTCCACAGCAGTAAGACATTAACCCATATGAGCCTCTAGAGTCTGCAGAATATTTCTACCAAATTTCACCCAGACAGCTGTAACTGACATGTAATTGAATATTTTATTATTCCTTCCTGTAGTGCTTTGAATTTGCCCTCCTTAAACTTAATTCTATCTATTCAGAATTTTTTTTTCTTCAAAATTTTTAAGATCATTTTGAATGCTAATTCTTTCTTCCAACTTTAGGTTCTCTCCCCACCTTGAGATAATACGTAGATTTAAAGAACCAAATTGTTTTGATGCTGTGTCAGTTATTAACACTTTTTCTAAACTGCACCAAAGCTAGAACAGACGACTGCAAAGTCCCATTTGACATGCCTAGCCAATTAGATATTTTACAAAGAGTTTTCCATTTATCCAATGCATACTGATTCAGCTTAAAAGAAAGGAATATACAAATCCAGAAACTTCTACAGCAATAGACCAAAAATAAAATTAGCTTATTCACAATGCATGTTCTCTTGTTTTCAAGTCTTAATGGAAACTGTATTTTACAGTCAGCATTACCAAGGTCAAGATTCTGTAACCCAAATCACAGCAGCAGTCTGGGTTATGGCAACATGAAATTCCCTGCTCTGACCCATCAGCATCTTCCAGTTTCTTCGGAGAGCTAATAAATAAAGTAGTGTTTCAGACTGCAATATATAGACCAGTGTCAAAAGGTGGCAAGATACTGCTTTTTATGCTGCGCATTCCTCTTGTAGGGATACATCCATTAGAGAAAAAGAAAAAAAAAAAAGGAAAACTATTATCCTTATGTGAAGGGATATATAGACACACAAATTGATTTCAGATCTTCTATACTTTTAAGGAAAAAAAATTGGTTATAAAAATCCAGAAATGATAAAATGTTCTTACAGAATGTTCTTGCCTTTTTTTAGACAAACCTCAGTGGAAATCTGTGTTATTCACCAGTACCTTGCCTGGACCTGAACTGTTGGTTCAAAGCCAAAAACACAAGCCTTTTCTAAAAAAGCTTTCAGGCTTACCTACTGCATAAGGCTACTCAGCACAGGTCCAGTTTGCTTTGCTTCAAAAATAAAACCATGTCAGACCCTTTCTACAGAGAAAGAGTGTCCTGCATGCAAGGTTAGGGCTCGTCACAAAACCCAGTCCTTCTAACACATACAGTGCTGATGCAAACAGATACAAAGTCAAGTTGGTTACTAAGTATTCACAGATTCAAAAATTTCAGTCCGTAAAATGCAACATTAATATAATCTGATATGTGTGAAACAGATTCTGAATTCAAGGCATTTGGTTGTTAAGGACCAGCTATGGCAGAACTTTACCAACATCTGCACAAGTTTCTAGCCTCTTTGACAGGCCTCTCCTGAAGCTGTTATACTTCACGTGAATAATTAAAGACTTCTAGCCAAGTAACATAAAAGGCTGAAAATGCCTTTAACTGTGAGTACAGCCCAGTGAGGAGACCACAAATTGGAGTCCAGTGTCAGGGGAGCATCAACAGGCTTTCTGTCTTTTATCCTGTCTTGCTGCTGTGAATGACCAAAGCTTCAGCCACCTACAGACTCACAAACCTGGAAATGTAGGTGCCTAGAGATTGTAAGCATTTCCTCCAGTATGATGGCATCAAAATAGAGACGTTAATAATTGTGATTTTAAGAGGCAGACACCAAACATCACCTGTGAATCAGCTCCCACCAGCAGTAACAATGGCCATGTTACCCCTACAGCTCCCCTCTTACATCTCTCTGAATCACTGATTTGTTGTCACAATCTGTGTAAAATCCTTTAAGTCTGAGAATCACAGCAAGCTTAGGAGTACAAGGGCAAAGCAAAAATAAAACACTTTGGATCTTGTTCCCCTTCCCAACCATAACCATTGTAGGAAAGGTTGGGCATAATCCAATACTCAATTAGAAGTGCTGAATAACAAGTTTGGACCATGCCAAGTCCTTCCCACCTTTTGCTATACATCTGGTTGCAATGATGAGCTATACCCTGTTTTTCAGACTCATCATTTCACTTGTTACATTCAGTAATGAAAATTTTCATCCAAGCAGTATGAAAAACAAATGAGGAGGTCAGCATACTCACAACAAAGGTGTCTTCTACTTTGGCAATTCCTTTTCCAAAGATTGTCCCTAGTTGGTCTCCAACACCAGCCAACAGAAAACCAAACAGAGGAATTCCCAGTAAGGCATAGATGATACAGAATATCTTTCCACCTTGTGTGCGTGGGGAGATGTTTCCAAAACCTAAATTACAAACAACTTGAGATGTTTAAGAGGTTACAGATACTACATTTCACATTTTAAAAACTGCAGGAACAGAACAGTTAAAAACAGTTCCTATCAGGTTAATCATATGACACAGCAAACATTGTGAAAAATTAAACAAAAATGTAGGTCATACAATCCTCTCTGAGCTAAAATTAAACTGCTGAACAATTCACCAACTTATCTTGTATGTGTACTGCAGAGAAGAAAAACTCAGAAAAAAAGAAAACTATATTGTTTTCTTTGTTTGTTTGTTTGTTTAATTAAATGGCAGCTTTTCTTATCTACTACATGTAGTAGTAGCATTGGTTAAGCTATGCCTTAGCCTCTGCTACCTGTAAATATCTGCTACTGGGCTTGTAATTGGCTGCAGTACCTGCAAACCACATACAATTTTCCTTCAGACAGGCTGAGTTTCAAAGTGAAACAGCCTCAAAAAAACCCACTTGGATGAGCCAAACAGGGATTTCTAGCATAAATTGGACTGCTTATATCCTTCATTACTAAAAGCTTTGGGTTTTTTCAGTGTTGCAAACAAAGATTAGAGAAACGGTTCACTGTCATGTCCACTTGAAATTGGAAATCATTTTGTCTTCACTGGCTCCCAAAATGCCTGGGATGGCTCAATTGCTGCTGTTCCACTTAGAACAGAGAAAACTGAAATGCAAGGAGCACAGCCTCCAGCACCCATGGAATGCCCTCAAATCCATGTCCCAGGATTAATATTTTAATGATTTGGCCACTGCTACATGGGCAAAGCCCTACAGACAAGTTTCATGAGCTTAAGTACTGAGTTTAAATTCAGAAGTTTTTGTCCTCCAAAGGATCACTCATGTTTTGAGGAGCAGTAGCAGTAACAGAAGTAACACCCCAGCATTTTGACCTTGTTTCCCTTTTCAGCCCAACAACATGCCCTTCAAATGAGGCTAGAGGGAGAACTTGTTAGAAAAAAAGGCTTCTTATCCATGGAGAAATTAGACTAAAGCTTTTTATAAAAAAAAAAATTACCTTTTTGTTAGAAAAACAACTTGTAAAAAAAAAGCAAAATATTTTATCATGTAATTTGAGAAATTTGCATGAGATGCTTCATATGCACATAAATCCTTTAATGAAAATCCAATTTTCCTGTCAATGAGCTGATGGACAAATTTTACTCTTAAAATAGCTTAGTGCTTTTTCACAATGTATTTAAATCTTCTAAACATGTTAGTTTAACATACAGATTTTCCTTATGAAACCTTATTGTCCTAATTTTTGGCTCTACTCTCATGTAGGTAAGCTACACCAGAGCTCTGTTGCCAAAACTACTTTTTCCTTGCAGTACCCTCAAGACAAAGCTGTGCCTCACCTAACTTGGAACAGATTGTTCACCAAAGTGGTGGATACCCCATCCCTGTAAGTGTTTAAGGCCAGGCTGGATGGGAGTCTGAGGAATCTGGTCTAGGGAAAGGTGTCCCTGACCATGGCAGGGGTGGTTGGATCTAGATGATCTTTAAGGTCCTTTCTGATCCCAGCCATTCTATAATTCTGTGATTCATTAAAATAAATCCAAATCACATTGGGAATATCTTATACTCCTAGATAATTTGCCCTAATATCAGTGTTCAGATAGCCATTATGTGAACAACAAATGCAATGTTGATAGAGTTCAGTTAGATGAAAAAAGTTGGTATGAAAATATTCCCCAAATGTCAACCAATAAACCTTGTCAAACTAACCAAAAAGAACAAAATAACAGGAAATATCAAATACAGATTGTGGAGTCCCACAATTTTGTAAATTTTCCCTGCACTAATATAATGAAAAAGTCTGACTCGGGCAAATAGCAAAAAGTCAAGTAACTTTAGAGCAACCTAGTATGCTTCCCTGAGCCAGAGTCAGGCCTAAAATTACTGCTGATTATAATTCAGGAAATTTCAGCTCCACTGAGTTTGCTCTGTCCCTTCATGCACCAAGGAGTAGACTCTCGAGTTTCAAAATAAAATTAGCTCATCACTGACCAAAAAGGGACAAACAGATCCAAGTTACTCTGTTTTCATAAACATGCCTGTTTATGCATCAACAGAAGCTTGAATAGTTCCAGGGTGTAATTCCTGGGAGGTCTTAATGCAATTCAGAATCAGGAGTCTGGATACACCAGATTTAGAAAACTCATACTATGGGATTTGGAAATGGCTCTCCCCTTTTTTTCTGTATTCACTTGCTCTATAGAAGAGATGTCTCATAATGGTGACAAAACACCAGCCCAGCAAAGCACATGCCAAGCAGGCAGTTTTGCTTGGCTCGCTTCATAGAACAAACAGGCATTCTCTGAGCATCCCACAGCTATTACAGAGACAGTTGCTCTGCAGCAGCTCCTCATCGGCTGCTAATTGGTAAGACGACGTGAGCTCTGTGTATTCTCCTCTCTAAATCAGTTATGTCTTCCTTGGGGGAAGGATGGTACCTCACTTCTACACTCAAATTCTTGCTTTTCATCCTAAAAAAATGCCAAGTGCTTTTCTTCCATAAACAACAGAAAAGGTAATGCATTATTAGTAATACTTTTTAAAAAATCTTACACATTACAGGAAGGTGTCTATTTCTGTCCAGATGCTCACTGCACATAATACAAATCATGGCGCTCTCAGGATAGGAGATGTACTTTAGTGACCTGGTCCACCCAGGGGTTTCCATCACACAATAATCACATTTCCTCCTGTGTCATGTTTTATAACAGTCTGCTGCTGTACACCACAGCCTACTTTGTGAGTTACACAAATTGTCCTTAAATCCTACTTTCAGCTTCTCCAGTGAAATCCTAATCCATTATTTATATAACAGGAGAGGAAACATATTTATATTTCATATTGTTGATGTAATTCCCAAGGGACTTGTGTCAGGAAAATAAGATTTCTTTCTTTAAATAATATTAATAGTAAAAAACAAACAAAAAAATTTTGTTGCTAGGTAAAACACAAGGAAAACTTAATTTTGGGCAATGTTCTTGGAGAGGAGCACATGGCCATAGAAATGCCACTGCATATCTCTGCGTAGCACACAGCTCTTCCCCATGTGCAGGGCAGGAATGCCTCGCCCCACTGCAGTAGCTCCCTGATGGGGTGTTGTCACTTCAGAGTTCTCCCTTCTGCTCCAGAGGCCAACATAAAGTCTGGCTACGACTGACTTGCTCACCGAGGAACCCCAGGGAATCAGACACGTTATGCCATGCTTTGCTGCCTTTTCCAAGCCTCAGAGCTGCTTGCCTAGATGGGATGTGAACAGGACACACACACTGCAGTCATACACGCAGCCTCAGTACCTTGGTTATTCTTTACACCTTCAGTCCTGTGCAGCTCATCGCTTCCTCTGTTTCTACAAAGTGGATAGTTCCTAGACCCAGTTTGTTCCTCATTTCAACCAAAATGCCTGGGTTTGAAGTGGAAATGAACCAAGTGTTTGATTTAAACTTGCTAAATTTATTGGAAAGTTTTCCTCAAGGTTTTTAACCAACCCTATCCACAATGAAAAGTAGAGAGCACAAAATTTAGCTTGCCAAATGGGATCAGTTTAATCCAAAATAGTGTCAGTATCCTTCAGACTGTCCTTCCCCAATGCACCATCCCCACTTCACTTTCATAACTAGGAGCATAATAGCCTCCTAATTTCACCAAATCTCTTTCATGTCCTCCTAAATGTTTAGTATGCCTTTAATGTCCGAAGGACTTGTCTCTGACAAGCAGCTGTGGACAAGAAATGCATTTTAGAAGAAGCTTCAGTAACTCCTGAGTGAATTAAGAATAAAAGGCCATTGTAAGTAGATTGTAACTAACTGCTCCACTCAACAAAATAATATATTCCATGGTTTCAATTCCAAACCTCTTAGTACCTCTGAGATTCAAATCAGATTCAAAGGGAATCTGGGTCCCTTTGGTCAGCGATAGAGGTGGAAGCAGGGCTATACTAAATGAAAAGGGAAAAAAATATTTTATAGGATTTTTATTTTCATGTTCTCTTTTTTTTTGATGTATTTCTTTGAGGATGAAAGTGTCTGTAACTTTGTCATCTGAAGGACACTTGTTATTAAGCAGAAATTGGTAACTTTGTTTTGCTCAAAAGCAGTAACATAATTACCAATGTTTGAAGTTTCAATTTCTAGTTGAGTCTTTCCCTGCACCCTCAAGACAAAAACCAGGTTATATTGCAAATATGGAAAAGTTTGAAATGCTCTGAATTCTCATACAATTGACAAGACACTTTTGTTCAGATGATGAGTGTGTTTTTGCATTCAAACATTCATAAAAAAGACTGACAATTAATTAATTTCTTTTTGGTTTCAAGTAAAGAAAGAGATGCCTTCACTTTCTACTTATCCCTTTAGAAAGCTCTTTTAGACCCACATTTTCAGAGTGGTTTAGAAAAAACTACAAATGAGCATGTTTTTCACAAAAACTACTACTGAAACTAACTGTCTGTAATTATTTCCCATGTGAGAGATTACAGGTGCTTTTGAGAGTTCCAGTACTAGATTTTACATGCAAAATTGACTGGAAGAGAGTGTCAGCACTCATGATTCATTTATATCTAATACTTCAAGTGGGATTGAAAGGTCTGAGGAAGTTCTGAAACATTTTCTTTCCAAACAAGAAAACATAAATTCAAATACTAGTAAATGTTTTCTCAATGGTTTTGACATACCTCAGATTACGCATGGCATCACTCTTCTGGTATCAAATGAAGCAAAAATTATAGCAAATTAATGTCACATATTTTGAGATATGAGAATCTACTCTTTGTGGTAGGTTTGGATATGGAGATCAGATCCATTGATCCATATCAACCACTGATGGAACAGCTCAGTACTGAACGATAAATGATTTGGTGAGCAGGCACACTCTTAATTACACAAAACTGGATTACAGAAAGTTGATACTGAGAAGATTTCATAGACTCAGAGCAAAGACTGAGCTCCTGGCCTGCTGAATCCCACCAGGCTGGAGGCAGGCGAAGGGCTGCCATGCCCTTGGCCTCAGCCCCCGGCCACTGTGTGCAACGGACAGCAGTACTGCCGTGGGATCACATCCACCCTGACCCCAGCTCAGTTACACTGACTGCCCTTCCAAAAGGGCATGTGTGTGTTTTGATCCTGAATGTCAAACTGATTTTTAGAGATCAAACAATGCTTACTCCAGGCCCTGAGGAGCTATCTGACAAAATCCTTATGAAAGGTACCTCATTGGATTTCTAGAAGCTAAAATGCTTTTTCGCTTTAGAACCATACTTGGGCTAAGGAGATTAGCATTTAAATACAACCCTGCCCATTAGTGCCAAAGCAAAGATATGCACTTAATCACAGATAAGTAAGATATCTCTTTTAGCATAAATAATAGTCTAGACATAATCATTAAACAAAAATGCAGCGTATGTAACCTCACTGACTATGGGGAAATCTCTGCATACACTGCAGAATTACTATAACTTGAATGTTTGTGTCCATCATTTGGAAAAATCCACATTTTACACTGATTTATTCTCCTTTTCTCTTCTTAACTCTGTCCTACGTGTCTAAGTTTGACATATTTGTGTATACCTGTGTCATATACTTACATATTTACAAACAGTTCATTGGGATTTTATGGTTTTTGTTAGTACTAGTATAAGAGAATTTTAAGCTCTCCATGTGAGTTCTCTCTCAATGTTGTGAAGTAGACAGAAAATTCTTATTCCCTGATTTACAAGCGGATAACTGAAGCACAGAGGGAAGCTAATTCCAAAATTCTCTATATCATTTAGGTCCATAACTCACACCAAATCTGTGGGTGGGGACTACACATTACATTGACCTCTAGCTAGGTAAAGTTTGGCATCTAAAATCCTCAAAGAATCTCAGTTAGACCACACCACACAGATATATGTTGTCAATATTTACAGATCCTTTGGACTGCCCTCCTGTCAGGGCCAACACACATGCACGTGTCCATGCACATACTTAGGTGAACATAGTGCAAGAGAATCTGAAGGCTAAATAAGGACAAGGATTATTATAAAATCTAAACACATGGATGCATTGAGCATTGTGCTTTGAAAGTAAAGTATTTCTGTGTTACATATATACAAGAACTCTTTCACATGTGCACTTAGAATGTGTTACAGCCATTGCTCACAAGCGTTGCTTGTGAATCCCATTATGTGGATGCATATAATGCTCCTCCTTCAAGTTAATTAATCCATTGTGTATACAGAAAATAATACAACTTCTAAATTTAAGAAATTTCTGCATGAATCTTGCTGAAGGAGGAGCCCTGTGAAATAGCACAGAGGTAAAGGCATCTCTGCTTTAAACAATGGTCTGCCATGAAACTGGAAATCTCTGCTTAGAGGTTGGGTATAATTTCTTCATGGTATCATAGAATCTTTTAGGTTGTGAGATATCTTTAAAGAGTGAGTCCATTAACCTAACACTGCCAAGCCCACCACTAAACCATGTCTCTAAGTGCCATATCTACATATCTTCTATATACCTCCAGAGTTGGTGTCTCGATCACTTCACTCACTCACTCACTCACTCACTCAAACTTCTAGAAGACAATTCTCTTAGTTTTAGTCAATGATGTAGGAACCTTATTGCACTGCTGTTTATTTAATGTTTGGTATTCTCCAGAATCCAACATACAGTATTCAGATTTTTAGCACTAATCCATTATTTTGTGCCACAAACCTGTAAATATATTATTTGGTAGGCTATGATGTTCTGGATTGAGCCTGGAAAAGAATATTTTATTTAAAAAACCCTCTCAATTACCATTACCTCTTTTTTAACTAGGAATAATAACAGGATAACCTAGACTGACATTAATAAAATGTGCAATATTCAAGAACTGACAAGACAGGGGCTGATCTCCTTTCAGTGGTTTCTTTTCATCAGTGTTCTGTGGGAGCAGTAATCAAATCAATAAAACTTCTTCTAAAAGTACAGGTTATAAATATTCATAGAAAATAAGTTTCCTTCATGTCAAAGTGTTGTGCTGGAGAGGTGAGGGAGCATTGAAAGGAAAGTCTCTGTACGGATGCAGAAGCTGTTGCAGTGTTGAATAACTCACATTCAGTTGCTAAGGCAATTTCTAAAGGAACTGGATAATAAATGTTAAAAGACTTTTAAAAGCTTAAACATCAATTCAGATATCTCTGCCTCCCAGTACAGGTTCTTCATTTCATTCAGTTATCACTTTGCCCACTAAAGAGTATCTACATCCCATCAGTAGTAGGACTTCTGTCCCTTTTTCAATTATTTCCTTTATTTGTTGCTGTTGTTGTTGTTATTTCTTGCACTAATTTTACCTCCAATTCTTATTCCAGCAAAACTGAATCAGCTCCAAACCCCAAAAACCTCCCCCTTGCTTTTTGCCTCTACACAAGGTTGCTCCATGGGAGCAACTTGCCTTGCTAACACAGCTGGCAAAAACCTGATGTACTTTAAAGCAAAAAGTTATTACTCACAACATCATGAAACTTTTACTACCGATATATCCTTATCAAGTGTAAACACACATCTAAGGTGACAAAGTGACACTCACACTGCAAAAAAAGGCAACAGCAATATCAATGTGTACATAAAGTACACTGATCCAGCCAACCCACAGAAAACCAAAAATTATGAATTTTAAGTGTATAGACAAACACAGTACATGAACAATTTTTCTGATGCTGCAACTTAAATGGAAATCTGAAATAACTTTTTTTCTAGAGTTTGGGGCTTTCTTTCAATAACTTTCTTTTTTGTTCAGTAAAAGTAATTGAAGGAACAGGTTTGTGGTTTTGTTTACAAATAAATCAATTCTCAGTGCTGGGCAAAGCTAGATTTTGCTGGCCTCTCCATCCCAGGGGAAAAGCAACCCACATGCTTTCCAGCAGAGTGGAAAACTGCCCTGCCTGTACATGTTTCTGTTTCCCCTACAAATAGTAAAATGTAGCAGAAGTGTTAGCAAATTAAAGTTACGGCAGACTTACAGCACAAATGAGATGGGAACAGGTAAAACACGTCAAGTCTCCAGCAGTTGCCCTTTCTCCCTCACTGCACTGCTCTTCCCAGAGGTGAGGACATCCAGTTCCTCATGAAACATGTTCTGTGCCAGCACAGATGTTCTATAAACACACCTTGGTTAAGTGAAGACACTGATTTAAAACAAAAACTAAAAATCCCATAATCAGCAATTTTGGACTTCAGATCATGTTAAGCTGATACAAGTGGCCAAAGTGAATGCAGGTTCTCTGACCTATCAGCTAAGCCACAATTTTCTTTCCAGTTTTAAACTTTTCTTCAAGCACCCCTATTTCACTTCAAGAGACTTTTCTCCAAGTCAGTGTTCAAAAATGCAATAATTTTGCCTCATCACTTTTTATTTCCAGTATCTATCCTTGCTTATAAGCTACACATACACAGCTCATGTATCCAGACCTTTCCCCTGAATTAGTTAGGCAGAGAAATTCTGGCCAAGAGAGAGCAGTGCTGGGGAGAAGGAGCAAGGAGACTGCCAGGAAAGAGAAACTGCTCATTTGCATCTATTTAAGTACACAGTTGCTTAATCTTATTAAGACAGGTAGGAAGAAGGGCTCTTCAAGAGAAAATATATGTTATTTTGCACATGTCAAATAACTTTATTACTAATTACTAAAAATAATGCTTCTTGATGCAGTCCTAACACATACCAGCATATTATAAAACAATTTCCTCAAAAGTTTAATGTTAAAAAAAGAAGAAACACTACAGAGTTTCTAAAAGAAAAAGGTCTGAAGATCTTTGTTCATGGTATTATTTTCTTCTGTAAAAAAATTTTTGTCACTGAGGCTCTCCATCAAGTACCCAGAAGTGTGAAGCAAGCCTTCTTTCCAACTAGGACTAATGTGGAACCTTAAAAACAGAAAAAAATAACTACCACACATAAATAACTTCTACTCACTTCACACTTTTGCCTTCTAGCTACTTACATGTTATACTCCTGATTCAGCAAAGCAAGTAACATATTTAACTTTAAATGTTACCTGAATAGAGATAAATTTAAGCACTTTTAAATAGCTGCAAGCTTACTCATTCTGTCAGCATATACACCTGCAAAGATTAACATGCATATATACATTTTTAAAATTAAATTCTTAACAGATTTCGATTGATTTTTCAACACTGTCATGATGTGGCAGAAATCAATCCTGCAAATCAGTGTCACCAGCACTTTCATTTCCCAGAATTTCACACTCTGTAACAAAGGATTTTTGATAAAATGTAATTATCCAAGCAATTCAAGTGCAATTACAAGACAGAAATATTTTAAATCCTTCAAAGGAACAAGAATTGATTTCTGTTTCCACAGGTTTTAGTGACTTAAAACTATGCAGGTGTGTGGGTTTTTCCTCTGCAGTGAGAGTGCTTCAGCAGAAGACAGTGAAAGATGAGCACTCTCTAGCTCACCAGCATCCTCCCAACCCTCAGTACAACTCCATGCCCTCACCCAAGCCACTTGGTGAGCTATCACTGTAGAGATTCTGGTGTGATTCTTTGGCAAAGAGAGCAACCTAAACATAGCAATTTACAGAAAAGGAAAGATGAATTTCTCATAAAAGTTTGTGATTCTAAGCAGAGGTTCCTAACAGAGTAGTAATTGAACATAAAATTGTCTATATTATTGTCAGGTAGTGCAAAATTAATTTCTGTTGTTACAGTAAAATCAAAGTGAGCAATTCAGATCTATAGAAAGCCCTGTGAGACTCAGCTATCAGCCAGAAGCAGCAACGAGCTCAGCTGCTGCTGGCTGATAGGGAGGAGGTTACTCCCCAAGAATTCACATAGTAGGAATACACAGGACTGTGCAGGTGCACGAAAATAGCCAGGATGAAATAATATAAACATAGAACTTGTGAGAGATAGGTTCTAACCAATTGAAGTTTCTAGCGTGGTGGTGTGTAACTCTTTTAGCCAATAAGCTGTAGTCCTAACCCAATATAAACTGTGTGCTATGTCTAATAAAATGGCTTCACTTTAAATCTCATTAGATTCGTGTTGTGAAGTCCTTTCTCCACCGCGAACTTTGTTTACTTTAAATTTCAAACTTCGTACTTTTAGTACACTGAAGTATTTTGTTTACATTCTCAGCTTGCTTTTGAAAGAAGACATTGTGATTTACAGTAGACAGGAATTTCAACATGTAGCAAAACCATGACCAATTATTTCCTTCACACCTTTCTTTCAAGTATATAGGATATGATTTTTCTTTTGCAAAGTAAATGGAGTCTTTTAGAGATCTCTAGTCATCTCACCTGCATATAAGAAAATAATTCAAACTGGGACAGAATGTTTCAGGAGACAGAGAATAAGACTTTCAGCTAAAGAACTTCAATTTATATAATCTAGTATTTCAGTTCACAGGGGAAAAGGAGAACTACAACAAATATATATAAAAATTAACCACATGTAAAGATACTTCTCAGGCATTATTACACTTCTTTCTCTACTCCCCAAAGCACTGAGCTGTAATACAAATAGCTGAGTTAGTGTAGACTAAGCCATCTGCCTCTACAAAGACAGCTCTGAGGCTTGTTTGGACTATGGGATGCGAATGTACCTACATAACCTCCTGAAGTCAGGTGTGAGATATGGTCTCAGTTAGACCCATCATAGCAATCTAGAGTAAAAAAATATGTATTTATTAAACAAATGGAAAATCAAAAGGCAAATACCTTGAGGTCTGGACAACTAAAAAGCACAGATTATCAACTCACACATTTAATGCTTCTCTCCCTCATGTCTGTGAGGCAAAAGGCACAACCCATCTCATCTCTGGTCTTCCCAACTTTAGATCTTAGTGGCGACTACCAGCCTTTGGTCCCATTTAAATGCAAAGTATTTGAGGGCACTTTACACCCTGCAGGGTCTGACAGCCCACTGGAAAGCAAATGATGACCCAGAGAAGATACCAGAAGAAAACAAAGTCCTGGATTGCATTACCACTGCCAAACAGTAAAATGGAGTCAGAAAAGCAAAAGGAATGGCCTTTGGGGAGTGCATATTGATGGCTTTCAATATAAAAGCTTTAGGTTTAATGGATGAAAGCTTTATCTAGTTCCTACTTTGAACAAGCATTTTGGCCAGTTTTAAAACACAAAAGTACCCATTTACTTTTTTCTCTGTGTCTCCTTAAGTGTCAGTGCATCTTCTGAAAGCAACAGCTCCCTTTTCATCAAAAGCACAATATCTCTTTGAACTAAAAGACAAGTTAAACTTTTTCCTGGATAAACTTATATTGTTTCTCTTCCCCTAAAACATGAAAGCATTTAGAGATACAGACAGCACAGCAGTTATGCAAGCTAAAGATGGTAAATCTTCATGACTTTTAAATAAAATTGATACTGGGACTGAGAAAAGGACGGTTACATTAAAGTATCTCTTATGACCTTCTTCAACCTTAAAAGATTTAAAGTAATATGAATAATATTCTTAATAGCATTTTTAGCAGATGGCATATATTGAAATTAATTTTTCTATTGTTGTTATTGCATTCAGAAACACATCAGGAAAAAAGAATGTGCTAATTAGTCCTACTGAAGGACACTACTAGTCCATTACTACCAGAAGAAGCAGAGAGTAGCTCAGATGCATCCTTAATTATAGGGAAAGCTTCATCACTGTTTTAGCTGTTGTGAATTCCAAATTACTTACTTCAGTTTGAAATTTGAATTTCATGGAATTTCCAAAACAATTCTATATAAAGAAAGAAATTTACACCCACTTTCTTTAAATGTATTTTGCCCTTTTACACGGAAAATAATATTTGCCAGGAAAAAAAAATAGATGCTCTCTACTCCCTGCAAAGGTTTCCCTTTTTATATAGGAGTATATGATCATGAAAAATCACACTTACATAACCAAGACTGGCTGTCCCGAAGGGTTTGTAAGAAGCCAGCATGGCATATTAGTTTCTTTAAATTTTTTGGCAAATAACAGCAGCTGATTTTGCAGAAGCCTGCATAACAATCACTGAGAAAGTGCAATATATACTTCACCAATATTACTTGCTCTATATTCAGCTTGATCAAGGAAATTAGAGTAGCTATTTTGTGTTCAAATATGAAAACTAAATTGTTTCCCATTCTATTTAAATGAAATTATTGTGGAAAGACTGTTCAAAATATTTTGTAACTCCAACTGCTTTTGCTTACAGGATCTTATTCTCTGCAAGTAGCAGAATGGAACCTACCTGGGCTGATAACTGGGAGTGTTAAAAAAAAAACAAAACAAAACAAAAAAATAAAACAAAACAACCAAAGCCTATATTAATTTGCTTACATCACAATTGTCTGATTCCACTGGATACTATTCATCAAGAGAAATCAGATGAAAACAGTTAATTTTGCAGCAAGTAATTCAGCTATCACAAACTGAAGCCTATCAATTTTTAGCTGGCTTTAACAAGGACTTCTTTTCTGAGACCAGAAATATTTGTAAGAGCATTTTCTGTCAGCCTGGTGCATCTTACAGCTTCACCTGCCCACACACAAATGGGGCAAAAAAATGTTTGTTGCCACTTTGTTTCTTCAGTATAGCTCTCTTACTTTTGATGGAAAAAGAACCATTGAATGAATTTGTTGTGTTTACACACAAACAGATGGAAGTTAATGACCTGGCAATATACACTGGCAGCCTTGAAAGCCAACCATATCCTGGGCTGAGTCAAAAGAAGGTCAAGGGAGTTGATTCTGCCCTTCTGCTCTGCTCTCATGAGACCCCACCTGAAGTACTGCATCCAACTCTGGGGACCCCAACAGGGGGATGTGAAAGTGCTGATGCAAGTCTAGAAGAGGCCAGGAAGACAATGAGTGAATTGGAGCACCTCACCTATGTAACCAGGCTGAGAGAGTTGGGGTTGTTCAGCCTAGAGAAGAGAGGGCTCCAAGGAGACTTTATAGTGCCTTCCAGTACCTGAAGTGAAGGAGGTCTGCAAGAAAACTGGGGAGGGACACTGTACAAGGGCATGTAGTGATGGGACAAGGGGGTATGGCTTTAACCTGAAAGAGGGAAGGTTTAGATTAGATACTAGGAAGAAGATTTTTCTGTGGGGGTGGTGAGGCATTGCATGCAACTTGTTGCCCAGAAAAGTGTGGATTTCGTATCTCTGGAAGTATCCAAGGCCAGATTGGATGGGGCTCTGAACAGCCTGGTCTAGTGGAAGGTGTCTCTGCCCATGGTAGGGATAGGTTGGAAGCAGATGATATTTAAGGTCCCTTCCAACCCAAACTATTCCATAATTCTATAAATTATATGTCTATTCATATTCCCAAAGTAGGATTCAATAGTGCAAGTCTTCTGATTCCTTTATTTTAAGTGATCATGTACAAATGTTACAATATCATCTGGCATTTTAAATTTTTCCACCAAAAAAAAAATCTTTAGGCTCTTAGCCGGCTACTAAGGCATTAGTAAAAATTCTACAATATCCGAGGTGTTCTGTTGAGGTTAAAGGAATTTACATTTACCCCCCCAAAATAAGAGCACTGCATGTGTTTCTGTGGTCCGGTGTACATTAGCTCCAACCAAAAGAATGAAATTCTGGGAGACATGGAAAGAGAAAAGAAAAAAGGAAAGCAAAGGAAAGGAAAGNGAAAGAAAAGGAGAAAGAAAAGGAGAAAGAAAAGGAGAAAGAAAAGGAGAAAGAAAAGGAGAAAGGCTTCTCATACTGGAAGAATTATAAGTGCATGAAAGGCCATAATAGTTGTTCCAGATAGGATTACTGGCAATTTTGTTTACTTGCTAGTTGAAAGCTAGAACTCTACATATATTAAATTTATGAATAATTAGACTAGATATATTTTTTTCTTAACAATTCTATGTACACTTAATTTATGATAAGTTCTTCAATTCAGAAGGGTCAAAATAGCTAAAAGATTTTGAACCTAAATAAATCCCTAATGAAATGCCTACAGATGAAACCTATTCTCCAAAGAAATACCCTTCCCAAATGCATTCTTCAACGGAATAAAATGGTTATATATGCATTCTAGAGGAAGGCAGAGAAGTAGAGCTGAATGATCCAAGGCTGCCTCTAACTGCACTATCCATTATAAGTAGACATAGGACTCTCATACAGCCGCACTCAGGAATCATGGAGAACATGAAAAGATTCTACATAATAGTATCATATTCTTTTCATGTCTTCAATTATACTAATTAGCATACACATAAAAATTAATTAGGTGCAACAGATGTGCCCTTCCTTCTTGTTGCTTGCTTTAAGAAAATTCCTTCAGAAATTACCTAATGTTAAATCAAAGTGTTCCAGAAATACAGTAACATCAACTTTCATGAATCCATATTTGTTCATTTATTTAAGCAAACAAGAACTTTTCTTCCAAAAAGATATTCAGACTAAGCTTTGAACATTCTTGCATTCAGGATTCACACATACATGCTACAAAAACATGCAAACGATAAGGAAAATAGACCAAAATATGAGTTTACATTAAAAAAGCCAGTCTCCTGTCTCTCAAAGTGAAGAAGAGGAATCAAATTTTAAAAATCAGAACCCTCACTGATGCATAAAACCCCTCAAAAAATATGTACTGGACACAGGGTTCTGGAAACGAAATTTCAGGTTACCTGTGATGATGAGATGCCCAAGTAATTGGACATCACAAAATGCTGATCATAAAACACAGACCACTCTCCTCAACTTGAGAAGGTTTTTGCCAATTAAAGTGTAAAGTAACTATAAGAGTGATAGAAGTTTTCCACAGATGTCACCAGAAAAATAATCTACCCTTGAGGTTAAGTATCTTTTCAGATGTATATTGACAAAAAAAGAAAATTAGAACCATTTCAATTATCCATTTAACCATCTCAAAATAGATAATGCCTCTTCCAGTTCTTCTCCAAGCAAAGAACATGCTGTGACCTGAAAATAAGTGTGTGCAATACTACAGAGAGAGTAACTGGCTCTATATACAATTCTTTCCCTGCACATTTTTAGAAAAAGCTACTACATGTGACTAAGCCACTTGATGCTACCTCCTCTATCCTGAACAATAGCCTCCAGATGCTCATTTTCATATATCAGAACTGGAGGAAAAAATATAAATCTGATATCTGCAATGGAGAATTAAAGTCTGCATTAACAGAAGCTGGCATAGATCTTTCCATTGCAGACCTCTTCAGCTGAAAACTAGATTGTGTGCCTCAGCTGTGTTGTTCAACCCTGTACTCATAAACCCTTGGTAAACACTACAGAGTCCTAATAAACATCTAGCTCACAGTCAGTCTTTCCTACTGCTTCCCACTGTTGCCATAATTTTGATGAACTGAAAATCTAGAAACTACTACACAAAGTGAACAATTGAACAATTCAGACTAGCAAATACAGGTTTGCACAGAAAACTATCCCCAAGCCCAAAGTTTTCTCCAGTGAGAATATAATCTTTTCACATGGCAGTCTTTAGTCAACAAAAAATTTATTTCTCACTTGGCACCAATATTCTTGGATGCAGGCTTTCCTGTATTAATGGTGGAAGACTAGGAGAAACCGGGCAAGATTGTTCTCAAAAGCTTGACAGTGAAGGAAATTCAAATCAAATCTTTAGGATTGAACTTGTAGCTACACATCTCATGAAATGGCTAATGTTTGCCTTTTACTATCACTCATTTTAACTCCTACTCCTCTCAAGCTAATTTAAGAAGAAATATCGTCTGTTGTCATGCATATGAAAAACAGAGCTCAAAACTGAATATATATCCTGGCCTTTGGGCACCTATGTAATAAAATTAAGAATATAAATTATAACGCAAATTCTTCCTGTAAGAGCCACCCAATGAAGAAAATCAGCTATTTAAAATTTCTCCACGCTGTTCATGCACAAAAAATAAGCCAGACACGCTGCTAACTCTATTCCTTTTTCAGGGAAGCCACATGAGTGTGTCCTTTTCCCCCACTGCATTTCTAAGCAGCTACAAAGGTTAAATCTGCTCACTCACCAGCCTCAATTTTACTATCCATGTAACTGTTTCTGGCCTCAGCTACCAGCTACCCCTATGCGGCTTGTTATCTTCTATAACGTGAAGGAGAAAACTGCATTTTTTAGCCAAGTGACATGAGATGTCCCAGCTGATGAGCTTTGAAACTTCAGAACATGAACAGCAGAAGGAAAAAAGCAGGGTTTTTTTTCACCCACAGTTACTGAGTTAACTTTCTTTTACTTTCTCTCTCACTCCTTTCTTACACCCCCTTCAAAGAAAGGGGTGTAACTCAAACTCTTGAGCCCCACAGAAATAAAAGCTCCAATAAAACCTCTCTGATGAGAAACATGAACATGATCCAGGGCTCAGCTGGAGGCCCTGACTGCAGTATGAATCCTCTGCAAGGTTGCTAGGACAGTATCTTACAAAAGATGAATATACTTAGTTTTTTTATCAGAGATTAGACCTGCATAAACTGCACAAGCTGCTGGGTCACACAGCCTTGGTGTAACCATTTGTCACTGAAACCACCTGTTACTCCAGTTCAGACTGGAACTTTAGACCTCAGAGGTTTTAAATCAGTGTCTACTAACATATACCAGTTGAGGCAATTGTTTTTGTCTTTGCGTCCCAGAGAAAAATGCATTCAATGAATTTTATACAGCAATCACCAAGGTGTATCAGCTGCATGTGAAGTAACACTCAAAATGCCAGCCAGAAGATGATCTTAGGCACAAAATATATATAAGAGAGCTCTGATTTCTCACAACTGGTCAGCCTCTCTTCTGTTTGCATCAATTTGAAGAGAAATTTCTGTGTGAACAGAAGTTGTTTACATCCACTTGTCAGGAGGTGGGAACAATAAGTGACTACTAAAACGTAAAGCCCTGTACTTCTTGCAGAGATGCCAGTATATGTATATATTTAAAAGACCTTGACACAAATACAAAAGTGTAAACATGTTCATACTTTGTATATTGTTTGCGCAGTTAGAGAACAAAGAATTTTGCCATACACAGATCATGTTATACTGTTCTTCCTGTTGCATGGCTGAGCCAAGGTATTGTAGCCAAATACCAGGAAGTCTTCATATTCTTACATACAACAAGACATATTTTTCTGAAGGCCTTTCACTGTTCCAGTTATTTTAACCCCCATTGGCTCTGAGCAAACTGAGGTAAGTTATGAGAACACCTGTGACTGTACTACAACACAGCTACCATGACTTGTTCCACTGTTATAACAGGTAAGAGAATCTCCAAAACGTCTCAGTACAGAAGTACCTTGTTAGGTTGGGCTTGAAACCTTTCTATATAAAATGACAAGGATTGGCTAAGAATACTTTGGCAGAGAATATTTCAGCAGCATGAAAACAAACTCATCAAAATTTGAAGCATAAATAAGAGAAAACTAGAATGGTGTTAATTTGAAGAAATAAAGAATATATAGCCAAGAAACCTAGACATAGTTTCAGTAAAACTACCTTTACCCTGGACCCTGGTGGTATTGCTCAAATCGAAGGAAAAAAATTTAATACTGTTTTTCCAGTTTATTTGAATTAATTTATTACTATTGCCATAGTGCCTCACAGGAAGGACAAAATGTTGTGATTACAGAAAGTCTCAAGAAGAATATGTCTCTATTACAGAACAAAAACAGAAGAGTGGAAAACGCTGGGGTTAGACATCACTGAACTTACGAATACTGAATCCAGGAGTACCACGTACATGCTGTCTTTTAGCTTCAAAATAATCTCCTTTTCACAAGAGTCCTCCAAGGCCATGACCCACGGAGAACTTCCTCATGCCTCTCAAACCAGGCATACACACAGATGTTTGCAGAGTCAGGATCCAGCATTTTAACTACACTACATGTTACATAGGCATTATACTTAAACTTTTGTGGCTGGGTATGGTTCCATCTGACCCATGTTTAGATTTACTAGCTGTATGTATCGATACTGTCAAATGTTGTTAATCTACTTTTCTCTCTGGAATCTTTAGATTTTAACTTCTCTAGAAATTTCTTTGTGTATTTAGCTATATTTAATTATAGTGCCACATGTTATATATTACGTGACAGACATTGCCAAGGGCTCATCACTGGACTAGTCCAAAAACTAAGGGACAAAACTGATAAAATAGTAGCTCCAAATAGTGGCACTTACTGCCTCAAGGCCCCTTCATTGAGACATTTTCTGCAGCCTACCCTGGTAAGATGGTTCTGTTAGTTCTGTGGTTTATTTTCCCAGGTGAGTTCAGAGAGAGGGCAGATGGAAAAGGAGACAAGGTGGGTGTAGATGAACCACATATGAAAAGGATGTTAGAAAAAGATGGGGAGAGAAGGAAAGAGGCTTGAATAAGCAGCCAGCACAGGATGAATAACGCCCACTTGGGCTTCCAGATAACTCAGAGGAACATCCCAGCTTTGCTGCTTATGGTATATGTATCGTCTTCACAATTTTTCCAAAGGCCATATGCCAAGCAGAGGCATAAAAGCCCCGAAGCCAGAACACACTTTGCAATATTCTGTGTCCAATGGCCCCTCATCAATAAAGCATTCACCATCCCAGCTGCTTTCGCAGCCTCTCCTGCTATGAATTTTTGGTGTTAGTTAATAAGCAGATCTCTGTGGGAGCATTTTCACAGAGGACTGCAGTTGAAGCTTCCATCCTCTCTCTGTGTGACTACTTAGCAACATACTGTTCTACCAGGCATCTGGCAATTTTTAACGTCTTCCAACAGCTTTCATTACTTCCTTCCTCTATGCCATCGTTAGATAGGTGCTTAAAGTAGACCAAAAAATATTACTCTCTTGAAAAATCTTGAACTTTCTGGATGAGGATGAGAGTGAAGTACTTCAATCTTTACATCCCATACATGAACCACCCTAACACTGCAGGAGTGCATGGCCAGAGAGTGGCAAGCTGCCACAGTGGATTCATTACACATCTGAACCACATCAGCACGTCTCCTCAGCAAAGACGTACTGCTCACTGTTGCAGGCATCCTGGTTGTCAGGGGACACACATATGCCCAAAACTGACAGGCTACTTCCATAATGGATAGTATTATATATTCATATACATGCACATGCATTCAGACATCTGTCAAGAGCAGGGTTTACTAAGCACCACAGTGGAAAGCCTCCCACTCAAATATGATCGGTTGGTTTCTCTCCAAGTCAAAAACAGAAACTGTCGATGCTAATGAGAGTTGGATATGGGGCCAAACGTGTCATTAATATTATTACTAGTTCTAGGGGAAAGTCTCTATATTTATTCCTTCGACTCCCACCTCTGTTGTTCTGTGAAGGCCACAGAGCGCAGGACAGAACTTGTTCAGGCAGGCAGAGCCTGGATAAGGGATGTCTCCAGGAAAAGACAACGTTCTTCCTTCTAAATTTCTTCCAGAAGGAAGCCAAAATATCACAAATTATTTTCTTGATTGACAAATAATTTTGTGTTCCTTGTTTACCTATCAAATATCTAAATTCATTTATTCTAAGACTGATCTCTTATTTTAGGCACATTATAGAAAGGATGGTTATTTTTAATTAGTCTCTATGAGTTACCACTCACAGAGAAATATTAGCCAACCACTAAGTTTGGGGTGATCTAAATATCAAACATAAAAAAAGCTGTGAGAAAAAAAAATAGTAGCACAGATGGGTCTTTATACTTTCACTGTCAGTTCTGTACTTGATATTTGTATGATGATCCAGTAGCATATCATTATGGAAATCTTATTTTCAAAATTGGGTGAAAACAATACACATTTTAAAGTGTTCTGTTATGTGAGTGGAGATGTCTCAGTATTTGCAAGATTGTTCAAAGATTTCATAGAGAGGCCTTTTATAATCAGGATGATAAAAGAACATAAGTGAGGTAAAATTATAGAAAAGCAAAATATCTTTGAGTAGAGCATTGGATACAATTAGAAAAACAACAGTATTTTGGATAAATGAGGCCTCCCTCATCTTTGTCCCAAAAGCTTATCAGTTCTTCCAACGGTTTTGAGTGGCTCTAGTAAAAGATAGTGCTTTTTCTTACAATCATACCTCTTCTGACAAAGAAGTAATCACCTGTTATTGAATTCTAGCCATGTTCCAGTCATTTTTCCCTATCATAATTTGCTGTGGTTGTTATCAACATACAGTAAGAAATCCCTACAAAACACATTTTTCCAAATTTTTAATAGATCAAATAGTGATCATACCCTACCACAACCTGCTCCTGCATACAACCATTCCCATATTTACGAACTGGCTCCACCAGACACTCTGAGAAATCTTTTAAAGATAATTTAAAATTGAATTTTAAATTAATTTTTAAAATTCCCAATTTCTTTCTTTTCTCTCTCTCCTATTGTTGTCATTTATCTCCAAAGGTGTTTTTAAACTCTGTAACTCTCTGCAGTGTACAGATTGAATATTTTCCATATCATATTATCATACAGGTCCTTCAAGCTCAATACCACTGAGGCAATTGCCAGGGCTGGTTACTTTGAGGGGTGGCAGAACATGGCATAACATACTATACCTCTTTTACTATGCTCAAAGAAACTGTACTCCTTCTTACTCTATGCATGAAACAAAAAAGCTGAACTTAAGATATCAAGTGATCATTTTTGTTGTAAGCTTTAATACATCAAGCTCCAAGACCAGGTATCTGCCACCTACAGTTTCTGCCACTCCACCCTTTAAAACAGAGCACAACCCTTGGTCTCTGCAACACACTGATGTTCCTTCATATAAAAATTCTGCAAAAACCTTAAAAAACTCCACAACATCCCAGACAAATTGACGATGTACACTTGGACATGAATGAAATTAGGTTTCTTACCCTACCAGTGAAATACTTAATGCAAACATTTGCCGCTCCTACAAATAAGTCAAAGAAAATGAAAAGAAAGAAGGAAAAGTTGGTATCTTACCCTGTACACTAGTCCAAAATCAAACGGGATACCAATATTTTTTCTATTTATGCCAGACCTACCAAAACCCCTCTGCAGCTTCAGAGGTACCTGTGAATCTATATATTTTACAAGACATCTAGTAATGAAATCTTTAATTCTTCAATTTCAATATCTTCACTCCCATCTGACACTATTTTGAGATTAATGTTCTACCAGCAGCAATTGCTCAGTTATAATGTGTGTGCATTTCTGATAGCACTGACTCATTTCTCCTCTCATTATTGCTGCAGAACCACACTGGCTACTGCTTCTTTTAGCCAATCACAAGAAAAGCATAGCTTGAACATTGCAAGATGAAAACACAAAGCTAAGAGTGGAGAATAACAACTTCTCCAAGCCTTCACTGACCTATAATGGACAAAAAGGTCTATTGGTTTAGCTTAACAATCAAAACTACATTTCATCCTTTTCTGCAGATGTGAAAATTCTGAACAATTTAGCAGCAATGGCTAATTAGCAGTCAAAAGTTCAGACAAGAACATGCAATGCTTGCAAGTACAGATTTGAAAGCTATTTACTAGGATGAAAACTATATTAATAGGAATCTGCCATAATTCATTATAAATTTATAGATGTCCATTCATCTACAAACCACCTCACAGCAAAATAAGGTATTTTAGGCAAATGCAAACCTAAATTACATTTTTATGCCTAAGCCTAAGAAAACATCGCCTCAGGGCTCAACTGAAGCTCAATAAATCCCATAATGAGACACAAAAATTAAAATTTTCTCACTCTGGATGATCTATAATGGAGCAGTGAATCAGATAATGGATTCTTGTTCTGGTAAACACATTTTCTCTGGCCAGTTCTTAACCAGACAGCCGACATACATATGGTCAGAGAAGTTCTTTCTCAGACTGTTGAATGACACTTTCCAATTACACTGTCCAAAGCATGGAGCAAAGTTTTCAGCCTCTAATGTATGTCCTTTCATATCCACCATTCTTTCTTCCATCACGGAAAAAGTAGAGCAAGCCAGAGAGCAGAAGTTCCTTTGTCTCCATAAGGAACACTGCCATGACTGTCACTCCCCTAACACTTGCCAGATTCTAGCAAATGGATCTTCATGAAGCCATTTCTTCAAGCAACAATCACGGCTGCTCAACAAATTCACATGTTGGCTGGGGTTTTTTTGCAAGTAATCTGTCTCTTGATCTCCAAAGTGAAGTTTTTCAGTCTGTGGTGCAGTAAAAGCATGAAGTGATGTCTCCAGATCAGTTTGCAGAGGAGAAATGGTTTAACCCAGCAACAGTGCTGCCATATTTCTGAATGTATATGATAACATCAAATGGGTTTTAGCATATACTGGTCAAGAATTAGAACAGACTGGTCAGGAAAGTGATGGAATCACTGCTCTGGAAGTGTTCAAAAACACTTGTGGCACTTGGAGACATGGTTTATTGGTGAACATGGCAGTACCAGGTTAACAGCTGGACTAGATCTTGGAGGTCTTTTCCAACCTTAATGATTCTATAATTCTATGATTTTATATTTCTAAAACTACTCCGACTGCCAACACAACTTTAGAGTGGGTGCCAACAATATATAATCAAAGACCTTTTTAAGTCATTAAAATTAACTAAGTTATTTCCTACAGAGAATGTTACCTACTTAGAAGTTGAACTGAGCTCTAATAGCCTCTGACATCACTTGATCTTATTTAACTAAAAGATTACAGATTAAGATTACAAGATCCACCCTGACAGTGAAAAAAGTTCCAGACTTTTCAAGTTAGTCTTTTGTTGTAGGTTTTTTAAGATGGTATTCAAATATCACATATTGGAAGCAGTACAGATATTTAATCCAAGAGAACTTTGATGCTGAAATATTTTTTTATTGCAGAACTAGGAAATAAAAATTAGCAGTTTTAACTGCATAATGCAAGATATATCTCTAACACGTCACCAGTTAAACTGAGCAATACAGACACTTGGGATGCTTGTTATCACTATGACCCAAAATACTTGCTTCAAAGAGCTTGTTATCTAAATAAACAAGACGGACAAAACAACACAACAGCACAGAGCCCAGTGCAGGGTGGCAAGCACCACGCTGGTTCCACAATCATTTGTTTGTTGTGATGTATCACACAGCAAAAAAAGCCTCAAAGACCTGTGAACAGTCATCCATTCATCTATCCATGTTTTCCCTCATAACAGTTTCATGCCACACTATCCAAAGAATGAAGGTAAACTGAGCAAGTAATAATTAATACATGATGCAATGATACAATTTCAGAATCAAAGTCTGCAAAAATCAAAATTGAGTGAATAATCCTCACTACAGGTAATTCTGGTAGCTGAAAAGCTAAAAAAAACCCAACTAAAATATTCTGAATTTCCAAAAGAAGAAACAGCAACTGTAGGAAAGAGGAGGGAATTTCCTTCCTGGGTAGTCTCTTCTGACAGTAAAAGTTTTCACAGGGTAACAAAATGCTAACATATACTAAAAGCAACCTGATCTTTCAAGTATCAAAGACACTATCAAGAAGAAAAAACCTTTTCTGAACGAAAATAAACTGCAGAACTAACCTCAGTAACAGTAAAGAGTTGATTTGTTAGGGTCACAAATAGCAAGTGTTGTCAATCCATTCTTGAGAGGTATTTAACTCAGATTAAATGCCTGGAGAAATGAAGTGAGATGAAAGATCTATATGGCAAAAGGTGATGACAACAAGGAAGTAATTATTCAAAAGTTACAGAAGGAATCTGGCTGTCAGAAACAAGAAATTAACTAAGAGCAGCATACTTAATGCTTCCATTTGGTTACATCTTCAGGCAATTTCATGACATTCTGGTGTGAGAATACACAGTAGGCGGTGACGACCAAAAAGATTAATAAGGGCACAATTCACAGGTATCACACACTAAAGATAGTTTATTAAATCACTCCATTAAATTAAACTAAAAATAAACAGCGGAGGAACTGGACTCCACACAATCTATGAGATTCATAGTGAAGCCATTTTATTAGACATAGCACACAGTTTATATAGGGTTAGGACTACAGCTTATTGGCTAAAAGAGTTACACACCACCACGCTAGATACTTCAATTGGTTAGAACCTATCTCTCACAAGTTCCATGTTTATATTATTTCATCCTGCCTATTTTCATGCACCTGCACAGTCCTGTGTATTCCTACTATGTGAATTCTTGGGGAGTAACCTCCTCCCTATCAGCCAGCAGCAGCTGAGCTCCTTGCTGCTTCTGGCTGATAGCTGAGTCTCACAGGGCTTTCTATAGATCTGGATTGCTCACTTTTGATTTTACTGTAACAACACTCCATGAAGAAAGGAAAAATAGGTAAAGGTAAAAGCCAACTCTAACTTCAAATTACACAATGTATATTCTTAAATCCTACCCATAGCCCCATCTTATAGGTTGAATCCCAGTGTCTATAAACTTCATTTCAGCTCCCAATTGGATGCTACTCTTTGTGCAGATGTTCTCTCTCCTGTGAGAAAGCTTATCTCTTCAACATTCTTCTCATGGGCAACTTGATCCAAAACCTCCTTATCTTGCTTTGTTTTCATTAGCTTGCAAGTCTTTCTCACAAGACTAATTTTATTGTCAGTGTTCACATACCTACACCAAAAAGTACCAGCTACTAGACTTCTGACACTGTCAAAGGCCTTTTCTCAACTAAAAAACTTACATTACCTCCACATTCTGATAGATAAGAAACATCAATAATGTTTTCAACTCATGTCCTCTTTAACCAGTTATTGTTTTAAAACTGGATTCTAGAACTTAAAATGTACACTTTATAGATCATGACAAGTTCTTTGGAATTAAAAACATGAGTTATATTCAAGGAATTAAAGGCTACCTTATCATAGATGGGTTTTGGAAAGTATTTAAATTCTTAAGATTGGAATTCTTTTTCCTACTTACGCTGCTTGATACTTTCCACCTATTCATAAAAACAAAACAAAAATTAAAATAACACTCCCATACCCACAGTATCTGAGCATATTGTATTACTGATTTCAGATAGGCAACCGGTTTTGAGTAAGGATCCCTGCAGGAAAGGGAGTCTAACTGGGACTGTGATTATTATAAAATTTCTGACCAGTAAGTAAGACTTGAATTTACACAGTCTGTGTTGTTGCTAAGAAGCAACCACAGCAAAGGCGTCCAAATGAAGTAATTAATGTCTTGTCTTTAATTATACTTGGCTTTCTCTATCCTCTAGTTACTGGTCCAGCAAAACAAATCAGAATCCCACACAAGTGCAGAAAAGGAAGGAAAGCATATCTCCAGTGAAGCCACAACAGAAAAACAATCTGCAGACTTGTCTACACAGATCCAAAAATCCAAACACTTAGATGCTAATTTCTTACAAATATCCAAGAGTATTTCTAAGTGCTTCACTTAAAAAATCCAACCAAACACACATACACACATGAAAATCAATCAAGCCTCTCTGACCTAGAATAAGATGATTTTCACAATGTAAATTAGCTAGAAGGAAGAAGATGTTATTCTTCTCAGTCCTGCTGTGCAAGCCCTTACTAAAATTGAGAAAGAGAGCAACTCATCATATGTTTTCCAGGCTAATAGCTGTATTACTATGCAATTTATTTGCTTTTAGCTAGTATGTAGCAGACAATTATCCTTCCTTTAGCTTGCATCATATTTTTTCATACTGGAAAAGCATCTATTTTTTGGTGAAACTCAGCATGGCCAGGAGAAGGTAGATAATGCACATACAGAGTTTTTCTGGACTATTACCTATATTATGCATCCCACAAGTTTTTTGTACTACCTATCTTACTATTAACTTGCAATTAACATGTGCCTTCTGTAACTGCTTCTGCCAAATGGAAAACTGAAATTGTAACAGTATAATATTGTACTGAAATATTACTTAAGCATATGCAGATCATATGCATAACACTATCGAAATAAGCTTGTACTCCTGAAAAATACAGATATCTAACACACAGGGAGATGTGAACTACAACTTTGCCTCCAGTCATACCAACTCATGCAGCTCTTGCAAAAGGATGACACCAGAGGGTGAGATTTTCCAAAGCACAGGAGGATTCAATAGAAAAAAACTCACCAAAAGAAGCTAATGGATTTTGTTAATTTCCCCTTTGCCTGTATTTCTACCCAGCTTCCCTTTTGCTCTTTCAGGGGGTTTTAGCAGAATCAAGCTGCTGGCAATAATGAGAAATCTATAAAATACAGAGAGCTCTCTTTGTATAAAAAAGAAACACTTCTGTAAAATGCTAATGGATATTCCCATGTACTGTAGTGATACTTGAATTATATTTTCCTTCATAATGCTGGTGGCACAAGACATCAGATTTTATACCAGTGACAGTTCACTTCAGGAAATCTTTAAGCCCTTCTAGGCTATCAGTATAACATCCTTTCTGTATTCTTTGAAAAAATGTTATCTTTCTGATATCATTTAAATAGAATCAGCTGTTGATTCCAGCTGTTAGGAATGGTACAGCCAAGTTTACATAAAAACATTTAGGTAAATAAAGGGTAGAGAGTCTGTCTTGGCTAACTGACCCTCTCCTTAGGCAGGTCTTACATCTCCAATTCAATAGGTCACTGGAATACTGAGGCCCAGCTTTGTCCCATGAGCTTTAGCCCCTGCCCTTCCCCAGCAAGCCAGAGTGGCCAGGAGCATTCCTGGTACTTGGGAGCAGACATACAGATGATCTGTACTTCAAGAGATACTGTGATACAACACAAGCAACCTTAGTTTCCAGGAAGAAAAACCACCTCCTCTTACTTTCAGGTCAACATGACAGGAAAACAGGATGATTTATATTAGGCAGGTTCTTACCTGGTATAAAACAATATGCTATTCATCCAGATCTGCCAAAACTGCTCAAGAAGAGATCTTCAAGTCTTCAAAACCCAGAACTTGTGCTAAAGGTACCCAAAAGTGCCTTACTTTCTACAGTAATCAAGAGGCAGGAATTCTAGATACAATAGCCAGTTTCGCTTTCAAAAGAGGTTACAAACACACATGGTAGTCTTATATTGTAGTCTCCCCCCTAAAAAAAAAATTCCCCCCCAAAAGACTTAACAGAGCATCTTGATGGAATATACACACTAGAAACAGGTGCTTTAATTTTAGCCTCTAAAACCTACATATTCAGTGATTTCAACGAAGAAGCAAAGCACAAAACATTCACTTTTTTCTGTGTTCTCAAAAATTGTGTGCCTCTGTTTGCTTATAGAATTTGAGGTTCCCATGTTTGGCTGCACCACTCCTGATGCAATTACAAAAATAAACAAAAAGAGAAGCAGGAAATAATTTCATTCATCCCAGCATTCTGCAAACAGTGTAGCTGTATTTGGCAATTCTTCCTGGCAGCCTTTCCTTTATTGATAACAACGAGCTTTCATAACCTGAAGATTGAGATGGACATGATCGGAAGGCTCAGGAAGCCTGTACTGATCAGCTGGTGGTGAGAAATCTGAATAAAGAAAACAAATTCTAGTTTCATTAGCACACTATAACTAACAAAGTAAGCTGTGAAAACTTCACTGTTCATTTGCAGTGTAAATTGGGGACTGTGTCACAACTGACAAATTGGCATTTTCTCTCCACAGCAAGACCGACAGTTCTGAGCAGAACTGCGTTAAGCGTAGCCTGTTGTTTAGGAAATTATCAAAGGTAATGAAGTGATGGAAAGCTGCATACCTGGCAATTTGTTTTAACACAACTTTTTTCAGGCCTTGACTAAAAAGAAGATAAAAGCTCAGAAAGTGCAAGTACATCAAACTGCAAAAATGGTATATCTTCATCCTTGCTTTCAAGATTCAGCAGTAAACAGATACCACACTAAAATAAAACAGCCAGTTCTGCCTAAGAGTAAGCTTATCAACGACATTAAAAAGGCTCCAATTTTAATGGAGTCATAGCAAAGTTAAAAAATGCTTTAGGTGGTCAGAAAAAATATTCCAGAATATGAAAATAGCCAGAAACTTAGTGTTGCAGGAAAAGTAAGTAGTTGGTAGTGTTCTGAATCAGGACTACATGAATAAAAACATATTAAAAAAAGATATGAAAAGTGATATGGAGTGCCACTACCTTTCCCTAAAGAGACAGCATCCCTTTATTCAATCCACTGCCAAGTTTCTTGTCTAGAATTCAAAAGTTACCAGGTTAAAAAGACCTCCCTTGTACATTCACACAACTAAGAGCCTATATCACCCTAAGATTTTCTAATATAGCTGATAATTTAAAGTAACAATATCACCAGAAATATCAAACCCTGAATATGGCCCACAGAATATGCAAGTGCTTCCAATTTACCATATACATGCACATCAGATACCTGTATATCAAAATAAGGGTGGTGGGAAAAAATATCACTTCTCTATGTAATGAAACCTCTGTATCACCCCATAAACTTGCACTTCTTCAATTTCAGAGCTACCCCTAGCACTGTTGAGCATTTTCTTAGTCTCAGTCATTTTGGTCACTGAAGCTCAATTTCTTTTCTCTGATTTGCTCATTCAATTTAATTCAATTTTTCTGACATACAAGCCTTCAATGTCTCTAACTGAGCTCTTCACCTAATATAATTTCCTTTCAGCTCTTCACCTTCCTCCACCACTGTCCCAGGTTCCCTAGCTCCCAGCAGTCCTACCCTAATTATTGCTTCTGTATCTTGTACAGTCCAAGTATTATTTCTTCAGCATTCAAGTCAGATATGCCCTCTTTCTCACTGCAAGAGCAAATGCAGGAGAAAATTGAGGGCATAGTGGTAATACACTTTCAACTCAGTGTTCCTGGGAGAAATAATTACAGAGGAAATCTTGTTTAGTCGCTGCTGTCCTGGGAGAGAATATGCTCCGTTCAGATACAATATTTGGAGAATTTCATTGCTAAATCTTAACAGGTCTCTCCAGAGCACAGTTGAAGCACTGTTCGTCAACAGGCAATAACCGGGTCAAATTCAGGCATTTTTTCAAAGGCACAACAAAAGAAGCAAAGAAAATAAATTAGAATGGAACAAACAGAGACTAAAAACTAATTTAGTTCCAACATCTTCTATTAAGAGCAGCAGTGCAGGTTTGGGAAGGTAAGCACAACAGTAACCTAGAGAAAAGACTGAATTCTGAAGAGATCTCAGGGGGATTTTTTTAAACACGAGTTCTTTCTGTTGACATCTTAGCAAATGACTTATAGATGTTTAACACACTCTGAGAGCCAATATGACTCTCAGTAGGACAGCAGCAGTTTTCAACAGAGTCCTTTGCAGAATAAGAGTTGGAAGGAGAACTTCCACCTCGTTCCCCAGTGACCTCTTTAGTGTGTCTCTCACTACCACATTTTCACAGACCATAAATCTTTACCACTTTTTTATGCGTTGCTCTGCAGCTGGTCTTGTCAGCTGGTTATACTCAGCTTTGCCACACACATACTCCTTCTAGAAGTTATATGAAATCTGGGCATGTGCATTCAGGTTATTAGCGGAGGATAAGATCCATGACCTTGCCTTTATGAAAAAGGCTTGAAAGAAACAGGTCCTCAGAAGTCATGTATTTCAATGTCCACCGAGTAGTCAAGTCCATTTAAGTCATAGACCCAAATGCAGATTGATTACTGATATGATGGAGAAAATCATGTATCAGAATATTTTTCGGCTAAACGTATTTCATGTTTTTTAATTTTAGGATTTTTTTTCCAACCATCTGCTTTATCACCTCAACATTTGCACTTCACTTTCTTTTGCTTGCTGCTTCTCTCTTCTCTTACAAATACACAAACAGAAATCCAAGTATTTATATCCTGATAAGCTGCAATCTTTCAAAATGAAGTTTTTATGCCCAGGCTCAGTAGGTCTGTTTCTTCCTTGAGCCTGGGCACAAACAACCAAAAAAGAAAGCCGTTCTAACATAAGTATGTGATGCTTCTTTCTTTTCTCAACTAAGGGAATAATTTTTAAAACGTCATTTGCAACTTTTTATCTTTATGACTATCTGATTTAATAGGTAACACCTCTGATGAAAAACAATATTTGTCTTTTTATAACATCAAACATATTTGGTATATTTTAGTTATCAACACATTATTCTGTTACCTTGTATTTCAAAAATGCAGTGAACTGGTGCCAGAAGGGACAGTTCTAACAGCAGGATTTTATTATTGTTTCAAATCAATAAGTAATATAATAAGACTTCTTAAAATATGCTGCCTTCACAACCAAACCTTGTATCCCGGCAGTGGGAAAATAACAGAAGGAAGGATTTCTTCCAGTTAAATTGCATTTGAAGCTACATAACTAATTGCAGCTTTAAAATTGACAAATTAAATTCAAATTTCTAGTCAAAAATATCATTTTTTTCAGCATCTTTGCTCCTTGCTCTTCACAGCTCTTCCCCAAAACAGCAATATTTACCATTTGCTTCCTTTTCTATTTTTTTAAGAAAATATTTACATTCCTCTGCACTCTTCAATAATGATTGCTAGGCTTTTGAACCCAAAAAATTAGAACCATATTGCCATAACCACCTTCATGAACATAAATTAAAGACTTCAGTCATGAGTGAACTTCTCGAGAGGTTCAGTTTCCAGTGAATATGAGAAGTTTGGATTTGGAAATCAAGGGCTGGTGAAAACAAAAGTGAAAAAGGATAAAAAGAAATTTGTTCTCCCTTTTTTGATTTGTAGACATGGTTATTAGGAACTACTGGGTTTGGACATCCATATGGCTTCACTGTATCCTCGAGTGCTAAGGTACTGAAGGAGTCTGTGAGCTCACCCCCATGGAGAAAAAGCTCTGCTTGAAAGTGTGCACCCTGGCAAACCACAGCTGCCAGTGGGGTTGGCACTCCCAGCATGCTCACAACTATGATCCAAGATACTCCATCTTCCAGGAGGCTGAATAAATACTCTTCCCACTACACAACTACTTGCAGTGCTTGAAAAAGTCATTGTAGACTGACTGGAGTAACAGTGGAAATAATGCAGCTAATTTAGATTAGGAGCCATAGCAGTCTAGTAGAGGTTCTTGTGATGCAGTTTCTGATATCACAGTAGACACTACATTTTTTATGTGCTGAGACACCAGTCATTTGGGAAAACAACTTCTGAACTCAAGGCCTTGGCATGGCTACTTTGTTTGTTTTTTTTTCATTTTTCTAGATACAGGTCTCAAGCTTCCAGCATAACAAGTCTCCTTTTCTACCCTGTTCCAAATATAAAACTTTCTGGGCCCCTCAAATATCAGTTGTTTGGGGGGAACTGGGTTATGTACAGGTTGTGTCTGTATGTCCATTTCTGAGTTAAGCTACCTATTGAAAGAAATCACCTAGAGGATAAAAACCATGCACAGTGCCAACAATGAGCTCTATGAATAAAAAAGCGTTGATATAAAGATTATTTTCCCCTCCTTCTCAGCACTAACTCCAGCTTTAAGATTCAGTTACCTTTCTTTCTTGCTTTTCTTCCCACACCTCTTTTTTTTTTTTCCCTTTGGACATGTGGTCTTAGAACAGAACTGATTGGCCAGTGACATTTTCAGGTAGATAAAAACAAGTTCTATTGTTCTTTGCACCATTCACAGTATCCCAGGGAACAATGCAATTATATTTTTCATAGATATTTGACTCTGCTACCCTTTTCCCTCTTAGGCACTCTCTGAAACTATTCCATACGCACCAACTAATATTTCATTTTTTAGATTTCATATTCTTTCACATTTCTTTATTTAGATGAGGTATCTTTGTTCTAGAAACATATCCACAAGCAAGAATACTTAGCTAAGCCAGTCAAACCTATCATCAGTGATAGCTTTTCCTGAAAGAAGTTCTATGCTCTAACACAGTAGTAAATGCAAAACCAAAACAGAGGACCTGTTCTAAAAAAAACCCTTGTGAAATTGTTTGATCTAGTAGCAGTATGACAGATTATATTCTATTAGAACTGATTTTATTAATTTTATATTAGGCACTGAAACATTTATTGGATAGCATGAAGGATTATACAAGAATTTTAAAAATGTTAAATAAATATTGAGATGTTTTCTGTAGTGTTGTCTCTGCTTTTTTGAGCTGGCTTTGAAACTCAGTAGATATACATGTCACCCACAGAGTGCCTTTCAGTAACCTAAAGGAGATCCAGAAGATGGTTCTGGTCTGCTGCCAACAGTCACCAAAATAGAGAGTCAATATTTTTCATTCCAATGTTCACCACTACTGGGATACAATAATAACAGTAACTGCAAAACAATAACTTTTTACTTAGGCAAATGCTTAAGGCTTTATTTATTATCCTCTCTCCCCAGAAAACAAATATTTGTGGGATGCAAGTGCTACTGTCAATAAAGAAAGGCTTTGCTTTCATTAAAGAGAGGTTTGGAAAATTCATTTCATAAATAGAATATTGGCTCCATTTGAGTCTCTTAGATGCTGAGTATCAACAGCAAGAGTGTAGGCTAAATGATAAGGTAAAATTATAGTAATAAGAGGTTTGAAAACTACAGAATCTGCTGCAACACTTAGAAAGCTATCATTTTCTTAAATAGTAGTAATCCCTTTTCTTCTATTCAAGTGCTTCTTAAGGTATACAGACTAAAGGACATAATATTTATAATTTTTATTTGTATTTATCAAATCTCATTTACAAATTATTTCTCTAAAGTTGGGGGTTTTTTTGAATTTATAAGGTTCTGTCTTTGTTCGTAACGAATATCTGTAGCATTTGGCTGAAACCTGTGGCAACTCTGTGGAGATGTTTATAAACTGTATTTTGACTCTCTTGAGAAATTAAAATATTAAGTTATATTATTAACATATGCCCCCTAACTGGAAGGAACGCCTTCATTTTCAAAATGTTACTCATATACAAAAAGATACTGTTCCGAACACAAGATCACTTGATGGCAAATATTATTACAAAGAATACAGGAAAGCACACCCAGCTGTTAGGCTTGTCATCATTTTCCCAGGGAAGTCGCATTTCCAAGTGTTCTTAGCACAGCTCCACCTGCTGTCACACCACAAGCCCCATGAACCGTGGGGAAGATGGTTCACAGCAGTAGGACAACACCAGCCACACCACAGCTTTCACACGCTGTGTGAAGCAGGTTGTCCTTGGACCCTAAGAAACAAGGCTCAAAACTGCAGGTGACTGGGTGGCCAAGAAGGCCAATGGGATCCTGGCCTGGATCAAAAATAGCGTGGCCAGCAGGACCAGGGCAGTGATCCTTCCCCTGTACTCTGCGTTGGTGAGTCCACACCTTGAGTATTGTGTTCAGTTCTGGGCCCCTCAGTTCAGGAAGGATATTGAGGGGCTGGAGCGGGTCCAGAGAAGAGCAACAAGGCTGGTGAAGGGACTGGAGCACAAGTCCTATGGGGAGAGGCTGAGGGAGCTGGGGTTGTTTAGCCTGGAGAAGAGGAGGCTGAGAGGTGACCTCAGCACTGTCTAGAACTACCTGAAGGGAAGTTCTAGCCAGGTGGGGGTTGGTGTCTTCTCCCAGGCACTCAGCAACAGGACAAGGGGGCACGGGCTCNCAGTTACTGTAAAACCAAAATATTTTATGGAAGTTGTTTTTCCTTCCCCATTTTTTTCTCAGGTTTCTATCAAAAAAACCTGAAACAAATATTTACTGTTGCCTAGTTTGACCTGCTTCTGACAACTCTGGTTTCCAGAAATGACCTGAAATAATAATTTTCAAATGTGTTTCCTATTGGGTTATCTTGCCTCTTGGGGACAGCAGACCAGAGGCCTGGATGCATTTTCAGATCCCCTGTTCTCTTCTAAGTAGGACTCATAAATATTTTGGTAGAATCAGGTCAATAAATTAAATCAGGAAACATTTAAATTTAGAAAAGCCTTAGTTTTACTTGGAAACAAAACAAACAAAACAAAACAAAAGATGATGAAACAAAATTCTTCACTGCTTCAACTAATTTTTGGACTTTTAATTCCTCAAACACTTTTCATATGCTAATTTTTGTCCTTATTGGGAAGTGAAACCACTATTATGCACTTCTACAGGACCATGGATGCTTACAACATAAAGTTTAGTGAAGTTAAGACAGCATAAGACTGATCATAAAGCCATCTTTTTAAGATTCTTGCTTTTTTTGGTATAACCTGTATTTTTCAATACTTGATTTTTTTATCATTTGGTAGATCTACCACTATAAAAACACTAAATTTCTTACTAATAAAGGAGGTAAGAATTTCACTGTTGTTTTTCTCTAAATCTATGTTTCAGTTACTTTAGAGGTGGAAAACATTGCACATAGGCACAATATTTATACATATACATAAAGACATGGATATATTCAAACACACAAAGAATATGGTACTTATGCACTTCTACATAAAGAACAAAGATACATGTAACACTTGAAAAGAACACATTTTTCCATCACAATATGCATATAAATATTATGTAGCGGTAATTATTCTAACAACTCCTTACATATTACTCTCATAATGTAGCTCTTATTTATTTTTCTGATGATTTTTGCTGCAAATTTCCATCCATCTTTGTGCATACCCCTTTGTGAGCTGGAAGCTGCATTACATCTTTTAACTGTATAAAATGTGCACTGCATTGTAGTCAGAGGGAAGAAACTGAAATATGAAATGCTGCTCCTCTTTACACCTGCTCAGAGGGACAGTGGCTCTTTCAGAATTTAGATAAATTAACAATATCAAATGGGATTATACAGACTTGAAATTCCAAATATCTCAATCAAGGTTTAATGCACATGTGCTTTAAATCATGCCCTATTTAACACTTATGACGATACAGTTGACCAAATTCCCCCCAGAAAATGTTTCCACAACCTCTTCTAGTCACTTGACAGAAATATACAACAACATTTTTTTTTCTACCAAAAAATCACTCATTCAGCCAGGGATCCTTATAGACAGCTATTATTTCTGCCCCTGCAGCTGAAAAGTGACTCTACTTCAAAACAGAGGATTTGGAAGGTTTACCATTAACAAATATATGCACACACTGGAAATCAAAAGTTTCAACTCATTTACTATAAAAATATAATAAGCTGTGTCCTACCTATGGTGGTAATAACAGTGCCAGCAAAGAAGAAGGAACTTCCCAAGTCCCAGTGACTGATCTGAGCAGATGTGTTTCTTAAAGGTATGATTCCTGCATTTATTGCTGCCACTACTTGCTGCAAGTTTAAAAAGATTTTAGTCAATATTCATGGAACAATTATATTCATACACATTACACGCTAAATTGATTAAATCACATATTTGATGCAAACAATAAAAGAGAAAAGGATCTATCTATCTTGCTTTTTTCAGGCTCTATCATTCAGTCAGGCCACAATTTGATCTTCAACAGACACCCCAGGCATTTCAGCACCACAGCAGAGCTGCAAATTTTAGACCATTAGGGAGAATGCAAAACGCACAATATCAGTAACACTATCACCTTAGATAGATGGCAAACACAATTATTTTTACTGCTGCAACTACTTAGTGAAGAAAAACATGCATTAGACAAAATTAATAATGAAAGTTTCCCAAAATTTTCCTCTATTGAGTTAGGCAAGCAAGTGGACTTCTTCAAAACAGTCATTTTGAAACACCAAGAAAAAATGCCCATGCATTGTTCTAGATCAAATTGACTCCAACTAATAAAGACTCTTTTTTTATAACATATAATTCAATAATTAAAGAACTTACTCTTAGAGTTATAAAACTTTCACTATAGCAGCAAAAAATTCTGAGTCAAATATCGAACACATACCTCTGAGTTTATACAACTACTTATTTCATAAATATGGTTCTTGAAAAATTCATTTCTAGCAGCTAAAATAAACTTGCCAGCAGTGATATTTCCATAGTCTGGAGAAATATGATACATTTCCTATATCAGTAGTGTCACCTACTGTAAATTCTTACCACAAAACATATTCCTCTTTAGTTACATCCCTATTGCAATTCCTATACTGGCAATTGAGTTAAATGGTACACATGAAGAGAAAGTATTTTTAAGCTTGCAATAAATATTTCAAGAAATACAAGTTATCATTTCATTCTCAAACTTTAAAATAGGATTTATTCATAATCATGATCCTTATAATAATAATTGGTGTCTAACAAAAGAACAGAGGCAGCAATATCACAGAGCGAAAATGAGCACTTTAATAGTTTTGCTTGGCGAGTTGTCCAACAAGCATTACTTACATAAATATGCTCAGCAACAGGGCAGACCAGAACCATTTTCCACGTGGGCAGGCTGTTGCAGAGGAACTCTATTGTAGACTAGTAATGTTTTTTTCAGTCCCAAGAGACATTGATAGTTTGCAAATTAAAACGTTTTTGTTGCTAAACAGTGTCCACAGAAGTTACTTGTATTGGACAGAAATTACAAAGTAGCAATGCTGGATTAATCAGGCCATTAACTTTCCACAATGGGATCTCAACTTAAATCCACCATTTCCAATTTGCCATTCCCAAAACTCAGATGCACAAAGTAACCACTTTAAAGCCCACAGCTGCATCTCTATAGCCATAGGGAGCTTGCTGCCACACCTAAGCCATTTCCACCATCCAGGCTTGTCAACAGAGAGCCAGCTGGGGTATTTTTTTTTCCTTGGGTTTGTTGTTTTTTTGTTGTTTTGTTTTGTTTTTTTTTTAAACTAGAAAGGCAGACATCAAAGATGTGGAATTTTCAGTTTTACTGAGGGGGAAAGGATGGGGAAAGGGAGAGGGAAGAGAGTTTAATTTTCTTTTGGGCTAGAAGAATAAAGCTTCTTCTACATTTGTATATCATGTACAACTTGGCGATGACAAATACAGGAGCACTCATACTGACAGCTGTTTCCATCAGCTTAGGAAGGGACACATCAGACTAAGAAGCATGTGAAAACCATCCCTTGTATTGATTTTATCATTTACACAGCACAGATATTCCTTTGACTTACAACCCCCAGTGTGCTCCATTATACAGTGCCTACTGAATATATTTTGAGTACCGTTAAAATTCAGTAGACAAAGAACTTCTATCACAAGTCCTTGTACCTAAAAATGGGAACATGCTCTCCAGTGAGGCATCATATGATATAGTACTGGGTAAATATAATTTCTGGGGACCATGCATGTTTTATTATAGTTTCTTGTACTAGATGAGTGCTCTACCCAAAGCAATGCTCCTGTTTAGACAGTCTAGCAAGACAAGTTTTATACAGATCCAGACATAAAATGTTTTCAGGGCTTTTCACATTTTTGCAGCTGTAGTACCTCAGCATCTTTTATACGAAAGGTGTGTCAATCTAGACTGCTCAAACATGCATTACAGCCATGCATTTCCATACTGCACCTACACACTTCCAGGAAAAACAGTACAACAACCCAAAACTGCCCAAAGCACAACAGATGGCTTCTAAAGACAATTAACTGCTGTTATTATGTCTCTGATTTTATCTAACTGCCAATTAGGAAAAGAATCAGGGCTGCCTTCAGTGATAGTCTCCTAAATTCTGACTAGGCACACTTTTAAGGAATTTCTGAGTAAGAGGCTGCATCTGCATCATGGGGTTCAGAAAGGTTCAGGTGGATTGTTTTACCATTAATTAATCTAACTACTTTTGGAAATCACTTGTATTTTGGGAGCCAAGTCATTCTGTGGCAGTAAGTTCTGCAAATTACTTGTAGATTATTTAAAAAGTATTTTCCTTTTGAGAGTTTGTGTGTGCTTCAAAGTAATTTTCTAAGTTCTTCTGTTATAAGAAACACTTGAATAGCAATTTCTAATTTGTCTCCTTAAAGAAATTAATGATCTTACAGACTCACCAGCTTCCTCTTTTTTCTCAAATTAAAGACTCTTTCTTATTAAATAATATATTCACCTATTTAAACAAATCTCTTGAATATTGCATATAGGTATTTTTTATTGGCAGAATTTCCAATTGACTTTCTTTGTACATTTACTGATTTACCTTATCAGTTGTTTTAAACATAGTTTTAGTCATGAAGGGCCATATGATTACTTCATCACCACAAGTTATTGTTCACAAGTTATTGTTTCCAAACACACAGTATTATGCTTTATCCTGCACTGTAAACATCTTTGAGAGAAGCCAGACTTAAATCCTAACAAAGCTTCTGCATTATTTTCCTTCAGGGCCTTTGGAAAGTCTTCCTCAATAACAAGGGTGACAGGTGAGATCAACACTGAGATCAACACTACGGTGTGATAAAGTCTTTGAAGGTTGCCTGTAGATTTTCCAGGAAAGGTAACTGCATTTTCAGTTCTTTGGATCAGAGGACAACTTTTCTTGTTAGTTTGGTCATAAGAAGAACCTCATCTAATACTACTCCCAAGAATAGTTTTAAAAGAAAATAATGTATGGTGTTAACTCCTAATATATGTACATTTCAGGGCACTGATTTCAGAGTAGCATCTTCTTCCTGTATCCACTGCACAAATTTGCCTGGAATACTGGGTATTAACACTTCCCTCTCCTGGCCTAAAAACCCAGATGCATGCAGCTAGTTTCCACTACAGGCCAGAATATCAGCTTTAGCCTTCAAGTAACATGCTATTATTCACTGTCAGTGCTGTCAGATTCAGTTCTCTGAGACTTTTATTAGTGGTCTTCAGCTTCTTTGATGAGTGATGCCTTGCTACTGGAGCAAACACAACCACTGCGTTTGTCATAAGTTTGACACATTACTCTTTCTTTTATTCCTTCCTAACTTCTTGCTGTCACTTCAGACCTTTGACTTATCCCAACTGACACAACAGTGACAGTAATCGTGCACTTTGAATCTTGAAGCTAAGTCATGAAAAGTCTATATAATCTGTACAGTCATCATATGTGGCAGCATTTAAATACTTTGTGTGATCTTAACAAGGGAACTTCTGGACTTATAAAAATTATTTTGCAGCATTAAAGTTAACTGACCTCCTCAGGGACATTTTGTCTCGTTTTTCTCTTTTTTTTTTATTCCATATAAAAACTAAATTTTGACTTAAAAATCAGTTTTGTTTCAGCAGTACAGAACTGGGCAGCATTAGAATAGGGATATGGACAGTTTAAATTCTTAAACTATAACATTATTTCACTTGCCTTACCTTCTTCCAGAGCTTTTGTCTGGTATTTTTCTCATATGAGATGACTGACTGAGCATAGAAGTGGCCAACCAGCACATGGCACCCAATCAAGGCCTCTATGTGCAATGATTTTAAGAATAATATTGTACGTGTACAATAAAAGTTTTTCTTCTTTAATTGTCTTTATGATGGTGGAAAATCAGGCCTATTTTTTATAATGAAGACAATTGACATAAAATTTTGAAAGCTCCAAAAACACGTAAGCATTGCTTTCATACCACAATATTTTTGCTTGAAATCAGAACATGGGGAAAAGAAGAGTGACAATACAAATCACATTTTAATTGAATGTCAGTTTTTCATTTCCTGTATAATTTAGAAACATCTTCTTTTAGCTAAATTGTGCAGATTTTGAATTATCATATCCCTGTGTTCATGCAGGCATCTATCTGTAGGGGCCATGCTGATCTACCCTTTGCAGATTAAGTCACAGAATATTGTGACTTCTGTCAAAACAAGAGATAAAACTGTCTTTCAAACAGCACGGTCATTTTGTGAAAACAGAAGACAATTCTAGGTCAGGGATTTCATCCTCTGATCCTCTGACCCTGCAAAGGGTCAATGGAAATGACGCGCAAAAGCCACAGAGCTGCATTCCCTAAGCAGGGGTCTACAGAGACACGGGAGAAATAAGGAGAGGTTATAAAGAGTGAAGGTTAGCCTCTGGTAGTCAACTGTTGTCTCACATGGAAATCAGGTGGAAATAAGTAAGTGTCAAACCTGTCACTCTAATGCTCATCTCCTTTTTCCACACCAGGCTCTGAATACATGTTTTTGTACCATCTTCCAGTCACTTCACTTTTATGAAATAATGTAACACAACACTCAGCTCTTCTATCAAAAGATTAAAGTAGAAGCACCTTGTGCTTCTGATAAAATCCAGAGTGTGCTTTCTTTCACTACGCAGTTTGTCAGCAGTTAACTTGTGTGTGCTTCCTGGCAATCACTTACCAAGCCATGTCAAACAGTCAGATATGCCTCAAAGTTTCTAAAAACATTTATCAGCCTGGATTTTTTCCTTCACTGTTCTGCTGCCATTTGACAAGGGCACTCTCACTTTACAATATAAAGATATTTTTCGTATGGCCCAGCTACTGCACAGTCATGTGTTTCTATTTCAGCTTTGGTTTACAAACAATGGAAATCCTAGTTCTTAGTTCAGAGGCACACCAGGATGCTTTCATCACTTAGCAAACAACTCTAGCCTCCAAAAGTACATGCTTTTGGGCCTTGATGATTCCAATGATGTTTGTATTATAATTCTGTGACTCCTTGTTATTATTTTCAAATTGTATAACATATGGCTGTACTCTACACTGGAGACTAGTACCTCACATGTAAGAATCGAGGAACCCTTTTCTCCCTCTTTCATAATGTAACTGAATGAAAAACATGGAGAAACATATTGAAGAGCATCATTTCTAAATATACATTAAAAACCTCACGGGTTTATATGTATATAAATTCTCTGTGTGTGCATACATATATATGTATGTATATATACAAGGAAGAAGGCTTTTCTTTGCTTCTTGAGATTACAGTCTGGAAGAATTATGCAAACAGCTCTTCAGCAGGACTGACTAATGAGTCATATCTGCCAGTCTTTCTAAGACAAAAGCTGTCATTCAGATGCGATCAGGCTAGATAAGTTCTAGGTCCTCATAAAACTTCATCTGAAGTAAATGTAATATTTAAGGACCTCAACACTGGAAGTAGCAAAAAACATTTGAAACCAATCTGCTTGAATAAAGTGACAAGGGCAGTTAGAGTTTCTATTATTCTCTCCCAAAAAACATATTGCTCTCATGCTCATGAAGGATAAAAAGGACTTAAAGAAAAGTCTTTTGGTTTAACCACCATGTAGGCAATAACTACAGAAAAGGGAGCTGTCCAGTCCCTGGAGGAAATGCTCCTGGGCAACTGAAAATTCGACAAAAGTTCCCTCCCTCCATGAGCTGAGTACAGAGCCAGAAGGGGGGATCTGGCTCTAAGAAGACAGCAGGAATCTAAGCAAGGAGTACACACTACCCAAGGGCTTCTGAAACCCATCCAGACTCGACAACAACAGGTGGGTGGGTGGGTATCTGTGTGGAGGACAGGTCTGAGAAAGGCTGTGATCAAAGGTCTTTCATGGAGATCTTTCATTTAATAAAACCTTCTGATCTGAGGATAAAGGTAGAATTTGAGGGGGCTTTATTGTGGAAGGAGACAACAGCATTTGAACATTTATTTCTGACAAGAGTGAAGCAGAAAAGAAACAGAGACACGGAAAAAAAGAAAAGAGAAACAAGATCTTACTGTACTACCAGTATATTTAGAGTTAAGAGTACATAAGCTCAAGTGCTCTGATAGGCAGACACCTGACAGACATGTGCATAGGCTAACAACTCAAACTCAAACTATAGTTCCTACACTTTAGGTTTTAACTACTTTGAAAGTCCTTAATGTCATTTTTCACTGCTTTGAAAACACTATCAACAGGCAGCTCTGCTACTGGTGTTTGCAATTTATCAAAAGCTTCATGTCTGAAATGCAGATGGTACATTAAAAAACTGATGCAATTGTTTTTTTGGATCCCCAGGTAAATAAATAAAATATACTGCAGCATCAATTTCTTTTATGCTTGTCTATCAATCTTTTCAAGGCTTTAAAGTTTACAAAACATAAACACTTGCTGCATCCAGGTTAGGATCCAGGAATGGGATGATTTCTGCTTCCTTTTGGAGAGGTTGGAAGGAATTGCAAAAGGAAGAGTCTAAGAATATTTAGGATTTAAACTGGTACATTCAAAGTCCTTTAGAAAGTTCCTGCTTAGAGGGTCCATAAGCTACAGCTCATAGGACTGAAAACGTCTATAAATTTTGTGATTCAAAGAACTAATAAAATTTGATTCAACCTAAACAAGTTTAGCCATTGAATTTTAATTTTGTCTAAATAAATGTTGCATTTGTCTGAAAACAAGATCTTTGCATCTCTGTGGTTTACAATACAGCAAACTCTACCTTCTAATCTCTGGGAGAGAAAGGATTTACACTTCTTTATTTTAACAGTTTTCTACATAATCAGAGAAATGAGGCTCAAGGAGCTTAGCTGGTTGAAATTAAACAACATATTCTTGAAAAATTATTTTTTTTCTGAAATAATTTTCTTGGGGCTACAATACAAGTTGTAAAGAAACCTATGAAAGAGATAAAATCAGCTACTGGTGGACGTGCAATTTACTGTAGCTACCTTCCTTCAACTATAAAAATTAAGCCACAGCAAACACATAAAATAATACGGTTTTAGTAAGAAATTAGTCACATAAGAAGCCATGAAAACATTTTGGTGATGCCAGTTTGATGAAAGAAACACTGCCTCCATGTCATTCATAATCATGTCAGGCTTCCTTGAGAGAGATAAAGAAAAAAACCGCATTTTTCCTCGAGGGAGATTAAAAAAAACCCACATTTTAGTCTCATTCATGAACTAAGAGATGAATGGAAAGAAAAGAGACAATGCAGTTGACGCAAATGTGAGATGAAAACGGGCATGACACATGACTGTGGACCCCTACACGGAGAGCTCTTCTCCCCATGTTAACCACCAGCCCACAGACGAACCAAGGGGATCAACTTGTGGGATCAAAGTCAATTCAGCTAATCCTGCTGGTTCATTAATTTTCATTTGTTTTTTTGTTTTAAATGCAAGCACATTTTTGTGGGCAGTCAGTTTTCAGAAGCCACACACCCTGAAAGGGGCTGAACTTAAAACTCTACAGAAGTATTACTGCTGAGACAACTTGGTGCAGCACCCTGAAAACTTGTTCAGATTTCAAAACAAAGGCTTTATAAGACAAGAATTACCATGGGTAGAACTTGGAACACATTAAAAGATTGTTCTGTTTAGCATAATAGAATTTCTTCCACTTGTTAGGATTTTCAGAACAAACGTATTTGAAGGGGTTTTCTGCTAAAGGAACTAGAAATTAAATATGTTCTATTATTAACTTATGTTTCATTGTACCTTTACTTGAAAACTCTTCATTAATTTTCACAATTAACTCTCTAAGATAACTACAATAATAGACATCAGCTAACTGGGACATTCTAGGTATTTAAAATAATGTAAGTGCAATTTTTCTTATTGCCCATTTTTGTATGCAAAAATAATATGCTAAAGAACTTGATGCTTGAATATTAAAAGGACAATTTTTTTCATTTTGGTTTAAAAGGTTCACCATAAACAAATAATTGCTGAGAAATACATCATTAGGTGATATTTACATAAAAAGCTCTTCTTTTTTTTTTTCTTTTTAATAAGCTTTTTCTTTGGCAGGGGGACAAACAGATGCCTTTCATTGCCAAGACCTCCCACAGTACAAAATACCAGTCACATCTTTATGTCCTAGGAACAACAGGCATTCTGGGCGAGGGCAAAGCAAATTCATTATTATTTCATGCACCTCATTTCCTCAATAGGATCCTACAGGGAGAATTAGGTGTATGAACAACAATAATGACAACTTCACAAAGTTGCTGGATATCATATCCGGTCGGGCTCACCTGTTGCCAGAGACAACTCCAGAAGTCACAAAGGCAGGCACAAGTATTTTGTGGCTGTGCAGGAGGACATGAGCACAACCTGAACATCAGCAATGTAACTTATGGTCTCTTTACATTTGCTACTATGCACAGGTGCATAAATGCAGCAGGGAAATTTGCTAAGTACTTGGCAATACACTTTGTGCATCTGAGTTAAGAAACTGTCTCTATCATTTTAAATGCTTAGTGGCAAGCTTGCTATAAGGAACAGTCAACAAACAAAAAGAAAATTCGAATTAGACTGAAATAATTAGATACAAGTGGTCCAGTTTGACAATTATTTCATTTTTTAATGCTTATTGTTACTTGTATGTGTGTAGCTGGATTACTCCGAGGTTTCTATCAGCTTCTGCCAACAAAAAGCTCAGTGGAGAGGGAAAAATTGTTAGACACAAGATATAAAAAAATCCCTAGGGTAAATGAAGATCAGGTTTATATAATTTGTCACATACAGTAAATCCACACAGTCTGAACTACATTTACTCTTTTATTCTGTCACCTGACAGTTACTTTGCATTGCGTGGCAGGGCCAAGTTGAGAGCAGGCATAGACAGAGAAAACAAAACACCATTCATGATGAATTATAGAGAGGATGAATTGTAAAGTGTTCTTCCAAAAGAATAAATAGCAAAGTATCTTGCCACATCCCTTTCTACAGCTTTATAGCGTATTTGATAGCATACATAACCTTTACCAAACCAGTTCTTTCTCATCTGTTAATAACAGATCCTTTCAAGACCTTCCAACTGAAACTTTAAAAAAATGTAGTTAAACGTCAGACCATGCTGTTCCTTGCACCTATATTTTGTTACAGTGAGGCAACAAGTAACTGAAGTGGTTTAGCCCGAAAGAGATTTACAACACTGGACCACAGAAGTCAGAGGCAGGTAAGGTCATGAAGACCACGTCTTTGCCAACACAGGAACATGCTTCTTGACTGGGCTGAAAGGGTATGAGGAAAATCCAGGTGATTCTTCTGAAGCAGCTGAAGCTACTTGGCTGCCATCATCAGAGTGCTCTATTTCAGCAATTTTGTGCATTTTTTAATGCTGTGTAGCAGCTCTCCATCGCCCCATGTTTTACTTCAATATAAAATATATGAAGTCTATAAAGGTATCATTTTCACCTGCTACACCTAGAGGAGCCACAGGATCAATGTGACAATACAAAATTTCAGGAATTCTAAACCCAGGGAATAAAACTGTGTGCGCTGAAAAGCTTGCAATGGTATATACTGTGGTGTCAGGAGGAGGTTTGGTGATTCGTGAGATAAAATAAGGACAGCAAAGACAAGAAGGGAAAATTCACTATCCCGAGTGTATTTATAAAAACACACAACTCTTTTGTAAACAGGTTTGTGACAAACGGAAGATTTTAGCAAAGGTGCTACAAATTCTGTGGTTCCTGGGTGCTGGCAAACTGGACTGTCACTGCACTTGTATAACTTTTTTAGTGGAATTTGTGTTTTCCAACTAGTCTCCTTAATGTGCTCACCTGACTAAGCTACCGCATATTGTACTGCCAGTGGGCAGTCTGGGGATAGTCAAGCCTGCTTCCAAGTATGGATTAAATGGCACAGCAGAAGCTGTGAAGATTGAAAACGCCTAGCATGATAAGCACCTTGAGCAATGACTAGCATGAAACAGAGCCAAACCAGCTCCTGGATTCCCAGGACACTAAGTTCAAAAGGAAAAGTTTATAATGAGTTTCATTATAGTTTGACTCAAGGTAAATATTTGATTAAAGAAGACATTACATACTGTAAGGTCTGTAATTTTCTTCACACACACTAATCATACCGGCTCCCTTCTACTCTAGTACATATTAATTTTCAGTTTTATAGTTTGCAGTGAATTCTTCTTAAATATGATTTACTTTTTCCTTGCATGCACTATTTATTTTTATTCATATAGACATGCAACAAAAACTGCAGAAGCACTGCATTATATTGTAATAGCAGTCAGACATAATCCCAGAGAGACAAATATATTTCGGTAATCTAGCTCCTGTGACAAAGTGGCTACTAGGGAAGAAATATGACCCCATGTTTAAGATAACAGCCTAGACTTGAAAAAAGAATTTGAGGCTCTTTTTCACCATTGCTTTCGCATTTTACTTTGGGCAAGTAGAATTTCCCAATCCTTAAACAACTTGATGTAATTTATTGACAGTTCTGTGGAAAGACAGGCACTGGAAGGGGCTTCCCTATGCCTCCACTCTCCTCATATAAAAGGAGTGTTGCAGCATGTCTGTACCTCCATGTAAGGGTGTTATTCACACAGAGAAGCAAAAGGGAAGAAGAAGAAATTAAGTTTTTCATTTACCCCAACAACAAGCAGAGCAAACTCTTCCCACAACTATCTCTTGTCCATGAGACAGATTGGATGTGGCACTGAGTGCCATGATCTAGTTAATGGACTGGAGTTGGCCCAAGGGTTGGACTTGATGATCTCGGAGGTCTTTTCCAACCCGATCGATTCTATGATTCTATGTGCTGTGGAAGGCTGTGTCACCTCCTCATGCTTCACATGCCTGTGTTTTTCTGGTCATGCCAAGATCGCTAGTGAAGATGGGAGCTAATGCTGATACAGTTATCTGTGCTCTGATGATTGTACTGAAACTCATTTTTTTTACACAGAACATCAAATGGGCATTGAATGCTGATGAAGTGGGTTTTTATTATCAGTCTGTGCTTCTGGGTAAAGAATCACAAATGATAAAATATCTAAGTACTCCAGAGCAAACAATTTTTGCCTTAAGGTCCATCTCACAGATGATGTAAGATAATATCGCTTCAAAATTTCTTTTTTTATCTTCAGAAGTACAGGATCTGACCTAAAAATTTCATATGGGGATATTTGTAGTAGCTACAAGAGATATTTTTCATCAGAATGTGCTTGTATATTTCTCTGAAAGATTATCTCATGTTCAGCTGGTAAAGCCACTGAAATATAGTTATTACACTGCATCAAAATTACTACTGGCAGCATCTCCTCAGGCATGACTAGCCAAGACTCATGGAGACAGGAATTGTCTAACAGCCATTTAAAAGGTAGAAGTTTTAGAACACATTTTAGGAACAAGCCAGGTAAGAAATCACAAAATACAAGACATTTTCCCAGCTTACCTTTAAAATTTAGAAGTAGTATATCATAAAAATGACTTGGTACATCAGAACTCTGCACTTAAAACTGAAAAAAACCCCATGGCCATGCTGATGCTCAAGGCAGATTGGTCTAGAGATGGAAAATCAACTTCAAAACTCCCAGATGTATCTGCTGTCAAAAAAACCACCTCCAGAAATCTTTGCTGCCTATGCAACTGGCATGCTCCAGAGACCCTCCCCAACAGGGTCTGGATGATGGCCACCCTCTCCTGCTTTCTCTTGTCCCATCTGACACTTTGTAGACCCAGACAGCACTGTGGCTGCTGTTAAGGACGGAGTCAACCCTTGCTAACTCTTCACTGTTCACTCCAGCCTTATGTTTCATTGTCTTATCCCCAAAACTGTTGTTATTTGGCAGTCCCCTGCTATTCCCTCCAGTGCCACCAGATATTCATAGGAACATGGGATTTAAGTTGGAGTGGGACTCATAAAGCTCCAGATCTAGTTCTGTGCTACTGCAAATAAATATTTCCTAAGGTTCTGAGGCAGGTGACCTGCAAGGGTGAAGTCATGTTAGCAGGAACACACTAATGCACATCATTTGTGGATGTCCCTTTAAGAAGCAGAGAAGTCTGAGAATTAAGATCAAAACAGGAAGTCCATGGTACTTTCTTGTACTTAAAACAAAATCAATAACAAGAAACATACAGCTGGAAGGAAAGCTAGCTTGATGAAATCACAGTAAATTAGAAGTCCTTTAAGGCAATGGATGGTGTAGTTTCTTCCTCAGAATTAGGCACTTCAAATATTGACAGAATTAGTAAGACACAATCAATATACCAATTCCTTTGTGAACTATTAATTATATATATTGCTGATGAATAATCATTTAATTAGCATAATGGGAGGCTTCAGTGAAAAGGCTGTCTACCAAGCATACTGGACCTAAAAATAGAAATAGCTTTTCAACCATGAGGCTTTGCATGAAAATGCTGTTGTTCAACTTCTGGTCTTAACACTTGTTACATCACTCGGCCAAAGCAGAGGTTTGCTTATAAAGGTTTTTCCCCTTATCACTGCAGTACTGCCATGTATAATTTGTTCCTCTAAGGCATGGTGACAAGGGTTTGGTATGGATTACCTGAATCAGTTCATCAAGCTCTGTTGCATTCACACAGGAATGCTGAGATACAAACGTCTGCTTCTGAATCACAATGGTGGTTCTCTGGGAGGTCTCATGAGGCTGCTCCAGGGCTTTAAATACTGTTGCTCCAATTATTAAATACACAACTACCACCAGAAAAATTGTTGAGACTGTCTTCCATTTCATAACATTAATAGCTGAATCGCTTTCCTCCCGTGAAGCGAGCACGGTAGGCTTGGTGGAAAATGATAATCTAGGTTTGGAGTTTTGAGTGGCTGATTTGGGATCCAGCAAGTCAGGTGCCGCCACTGGAAAAAAAAAAAAACAACAGAAAAAGGAAGTTAATGTTTACAGTGCCACTCAGATTTTTTTAAGTGAACTTCTTGCCAAGAGATTACATAAATTCTGTTGCTTCTAACTGGAATTCTTAAACTGTTGAATCTTTCTCTTACCCCCATGACACCTTACAACAAATCAACATGTTGCTCTGAGTAGTAGTATCCATTTTATATGCATAAACATATTTGCAACATTTTCTGTCTGCCCCTTTGTGATATTCAATCATTTCCAAATACATACTACACTCTTGCATTTCATTAAATTATTACAAAGTAGTATTTTGCTGCAGAAATTCTTTATGGCTGCTGCTCTCTTAAGCACTGCTAAGCAGCTTTCCAGCTGTGTTTTACCTCGACATTACAGAAGTAGCAGGAAAATACAAAATCTTCTTTCCCTCACCTATCTTGTACTGCACTCTGACAAATGCTCTCTGAGAATAGTTGTGTGATCACTTCCAAACTCCTGAGACACAACCATAAAAAAAGGACATTGCTCATCACACTGGTCCTAAGGTGCTAACTGCATATTGATGACACCTCTCAGAAAACACTAGTAAAACACATGTGTACTTACTGGAAAGTCATGCATTTGTTGCAGCGGGTATTTTTATTTACAGTTACAAAAACCCATTGGGTTAGGAAAAGAGCAGCTGAGTGTATTATCAAGTATCTGGATAATTCATGTGACTACCAGTAACTACAGGGGCACCAAAAACAGATCCTCCACACCAAGTGCAGGTAAAGGTCTCCTGTGGTCATAGCAGTGACCACACAATCTATATTTAAATTGTTTTGAATTACAAGTATGTTTTGAATGGCCAAGACACCGCTTCCAGCTGCCGGTGGGAAAAGCCTAGGTCTAGATTTAGAGGAAAGTCTCCCTTAGGACGGCGGAGGTGGGACACATGCCTGCAGAGGACACGGTGGCACTAGGCAGTCACCGACTGGGCACCCGCCGAACACACACCTCGCCAGAAGGCGTCGGAAAAAGAGAGCGGCAGCCCCCAGCCCGGGCGGAGTGCGGACCCGGGGCACCCCTCGCACCCCGCGGGCTGGCGCCGGGCACTCCACACGCCGCGGTCCCGCCTCCCACTGCCCCGGCCCCCGCCCCACGGGCACCCAGGGGTCGGGCACAGTCCCCCCGCCCCCTGCCCCACACCTCGGCGGGGGAAGCCCCCTCCCCGCCGCCGCCTTCTCTCCCGTCGCAACCCCCCAGACCCCTGGAGACCCCAGTGACGGTGCCGGGGANAGCATCCGCAGGGCTGGGAGCAGGGAGGCACGCCATTGTGCTCGTACTCACTTCTTATTTACCGACCCGGTGCCCTCTCCTCGCTCCACGGGCAGGCATTTTTTCAGGGCTTGGGTAGATACAGTTAGAGCAAATAACAAAAATTACAAATTAAAAGGAAAAAACAGAAAAAAAGAAAAAGGA
>VWZD01000245.1:1224560-1268891 GCA_013396695.1 Sakesphorus luctuosus
CCCGCCGGCTCCCCCCGGCCCCGGGGCGTGCGAGGTGCCTCACGTCGCGCATCGCGCATCGCACATCGCGGCGCGCCCGTGTGTGTGAGAGTGTGCGCGAGTGTGTGCGAGTGTGCCCGTGCCCGCCCGTGTGCGTGTGTGTGTCCGTGCGAGCTCCGGTGCGCGGGGCGTGCGGAGCAGCCAGAGCCCGGCGGTGCCTTTTGTGGGGCGGCGGGGCAGCCGCACCGCTGGTTGTCCCCCCCCGCCCCTCCGCGCCCCCTTCCGCGCCCCCCGCCGGCGGGGGGGGCAGCACCTGCCCCTCCGAGCAGGCACTCGGCAGGGCGGCGGGCAGAGGCTGCAGGGGCGCGGGGAAAAGATGGAGCGGGGAAGGCGAGGGGAGACAGAGCGGTACCTGCGGAGACTAAGGTCTCGCCTGGAAACCAGCGAGGAGAGAGGAGGGAGAGAGGGAGGAGAAGGCACTGGCCACCCCCGCCGGCGAGGCAGGACCTGCTGGCGGTCCCCGTTCCAGCCCCACACCCTGCCGCCTCGCCAGAGCCTCCCCGTGAACTTTTCAACTGTCCGAAATGTCACGGCACTAGCAGGAGCGGGGGAACAAGCGGGAAGACCTCGGCCCTCGCCAGGGAGCGGCGCGGGGTTAAGGGGCCAGGCGGCTCCGTCCTTTCCTACTCGGCCTGATTTTAACCCGGTGCTCGGCAGCCTGGTGTGTTGCTGCAAGGAGTTAACTAGGTGGGATCTAGGAGTCAGGGATGGTAGCTGCTCTCCTATCGCACGCACCGCCTGCGCACCGCCTTCTTCCATTTCAGTCTTGATAGATACATCAGAAATGCTGCTTCAAGTGTGATTTCTGCCACTAAAAAACCTGGAACTATTCCTTGCTATCTTTGCCACGGGGTAACTCCCCTGTTTCCCAGTCATCTATCACCAGTGACTCTATCCATGGGTCAGCTGTTCACACTTAGGTACTCAACATCTAAGCTCATCTAAAAGGCAGAAGAGGATTTACCAAAGAAACCAAAAACTGTTCCCACAACCATTCTCTAAAAAGTATCTGCAACCACTTAAAAAAATTACTTACCATAACAAATGGATATAAGTCACAAGCATTTAAAGCCAGAGGCTGTATCAGTAAAATGGCCAGAGACAGTCATACATCGGGTGTTTAATGGACTATAATCCCACTTAAATCAGCAGCACCATCAGCAAACACTTTAGAAGACACTTATTTTAACACTTCTCCATATCAGTGTGACATAATACAAATGAGTGTAATATCAAGTTCCTTAGACTCCAATTTCAGCAACATCAATCACACCAATCTCCCCCAGTACGTCCACACGTCTCCACAAGATGCAGCACAGGGCAGGAAGCTGCCTCTGCTATTTCAGTGTGAGCTGTAGCTCATTGCTCCCCATCGTTGTGAAACAGCAGAGCAGTTGTCGAGTAACAAGAGCCGCTGGGCCCAGTCCAACAAACCCTTGCACGCAGACACTCAGTCATAAGGTCGACTTCATCGACATAGTCCCAATTCTCAAACAACAGAAGTGAAAAATCTGCTTCTGACTATTGATACTCTGTCGCTCAAGGAATTCTTGCAGATCTTTTTTATATCCCCCTTTCTCCCCAAAAGATTTCTCAGTCATTAGCCTATGTAAACACTGCCTGTTCCTATCTCATGAAGAATCATGACAGGATTTCTTCCACCATCCTATGGGAAAAGAGGCATGAAAATTTACCTCTGTGCAGAACCTATGTCTGTATAAAATATTGTGGAAAGTAATACAACATGCTTTTCCCTAGCAAACAAAATATTTTGAATCAGATTTTGTTTTCCTTGAGTGAAGGAATTATTATTAAAAACTAAAAAAGGGCCATACTTATTGCCTACCAATTGAAATCAGCGAGAAGCTTTCCAATAGCTTCAGCAGCGTTTGGATCTGGCCTTAAATTTAGGCATTCCACCCAAGGGGCAGAAACCTTTTTGAGATCAGCTCCAGGTGTGACTGTATTGGTGCCTTAACTTTAATAGTTGAAGAGCTGCCTCTGTGAAAGTGGTTATTTCCATTAATTACCTAGTAAATATCTCCAACATCTACTTCAATTGGCGGATATTTTCTACCTCTTGTGATGCTAAGTGCGATCCTCAGCTGGAGCTTACCACTTACTTAGAGAGGACTTGAGTTATGCATTGTCTCTAACAGGGACATAAACACTCCTCATATAGCAGTGAGAGATATCTTCAAGTCCAGCAAGAAAAACAGTTATTCTTTTTGTGGTCTACAAGAAAAACTATTGTGTATAGCAACTACTATTTTCTGGAGGCCTTATATAACACCAGCATTTTTCTCTACTTCCAATACTTTTTTTTTTTTTAATATACACCACACATTGTTTGAATATTGTGTGTGACCATTTTGCCCTCAAATTTGGAACTGAGGTTTGACTATCTCAATACATCAGGCCTGAGGTTTACTAAACAAACACACTTAAATTCAGCATATCACTGACAAAACTTCCCACCAACTGACATGAAGAAGATTAAGTAGCAAAAGAGGCTACAACAGAGAGCTCCAGCCTTGGAAGCAAATGGGCTTGCTGCTGAGCCAAAGAGATTTATCTGAACAAACTAAAAAAAATGTTTCTAAGATTAAGTATGAGCAGGCTTCATTCTTACAGGAGAAAAATTCACAAAGTACAGGACTGTCAAATGCTGTCTAAAAATGTATTGGCATGAGTTTGAGATGACCACAATACTCACAGACGTTGGCTGCTTGAAGCTGCTCAACTCTGAAAAGTTACAAGTAGGCTCAGCCAAGAGAGACAGGCATGCAGTATGCAGAGGAAGTCAAAGTTACATGATAAACATAGCAATCACATATTCATAGAAATAACAGCTGTAGATGATATAAACATGGCTTTGACAGGACAGGAGGTCACTTGTAAGGAAATAGTTATTCCAGAAAAATATTACCCTAGAAAGACCAATTTAAAAATCATATGTAAAAAGTACTCTTACCTCTCTCTAACACTTTCTTTTCCTCTTTCTAGTTGCAGGAGACATCCCCTCCCTGGAAGGCCATGAAGAACACTTGCCTTATGCCCAGCACAAGGGGCTTTTACTAAGCCCTCACCTTTAGGAGCAGTAAATGCTATTCTCCTTTAACCAACTGTGTATTGGGAGGCACCACAAGTTCCAGCCTTCTTCGCTCTTTCTTACTTGCCAAGGATTTCTGCATTCCCAAGGGATTGTTAAGGCAAGGGTTCCACTGAGGGCATTTGCCTTGCTGACTTCAATGGCAGCTTATTCCTATGGGCTCCTGTTTAATTTGCCACAGGGGACCTGGGTCTTTGATCAAACAATGCATTGCTATAGGCTTTGGGCCTTGCTGTGAACACAGCATCTTCCCCTCTTCTTCATGGCATAAGAGCAGGAAACCCCTGCCTTTCTTCAGAATCTGGCCAAACTATACACCCAGTTAAAGTCAAGGATAAACCTTTGCTACTGCTAAGTTTTACTACAAGAAAGCTTAGCAGAAATACTACTGGACTGACATAGTAAGTTAGTTTTAAGACTCATTTTACTTATTCAGCAGGACTTGCAAATGGCTTGTCTCTCGACTTCTTTGGAGACATTAGAAGATCTCTGTCAGTTCTTTATGGATAATTATGACATTAAGGCTATGCCATGTCACTGTATTCTGCCATTAAACCATTAGTTGTATCCTGCTATGGGAATTTAAACTAAATGAGAAACTAAAAGCATAGAGTTTGCTTCTCTTTTGAACAAATGAGAAGACTGACCATGTTCTTCGAAGGCAGTAAGGACACTGGCCTTCTCCCAGGGACCATGCTGAAAGCACACCCTCCCACCAGCAGGGCAAAGGCAAGGCAGCAGGCAGGAGACACTGATAGCTACATGATACTTAGCCCTCATCTGCCTCTTAAACTGGTAAAGCCTTAAAGCAGTCCTATTAAAATTAGTTAAGCATGTGCAGTGCAACTAGCATATGCCTCATCCAGCCTGGCATTGAACACCACCAGGGCTGGGGCATCCACAACCTCCCTGGGCAAGCTATTCCACTATCTAACCACCTCCACAGTGAAAAATGTCTTCCTAATATCTAGTCTAAATTTCCCTTCTTTCAGTTTTACCCATTACTCCTTGTCCTGTCACTAGGTTTCCTGATGAAGAGTCCCTCTCTGGCTTCCCAGTAGGCCCCTTTCAGACACTGGAATGCTGCTGTGAGGTCTCCATACAACTTTCTCCAGGCTGAACAGCCCCAGCTTTCTCAGCTTGTCTTCACAGGGATGGTGCTCATTCCCCTAAGCAACTTCGTGGACTCCTCTGGGCTTGCTGCAAAAGTTCCATGTCCTTATGTTGTGGACAGGAAAACTGTACACAGTATTCTGGGTGGGGTCTCACAAGAGCAGAGTAGAGGAGGAGAATCACCTTCAACCTGCTGGCCACACCCGTTTTGATGCAGCTTAGAATTCCATTGGCTTTCTGGGCTGTGAGCACACACTGCTGGCTCATGTTGAGTTTTTCATCAACCATCATCCCCAAGTCCTTCTCCTCAGGGGTGCTCTAAATCAATTCTTTGCCCAACCCATGCCTGGGATTGCTGTGACCCAGGTGTCATACCTTGCACTTGGCTTTGTTGAACTTCCTGAGGTTTGCATCAGCTCACCTCTCAAGTGTGTCAAGGTGCCTCTGGAGGGCATTCCTTCCCCCCAGCTTGTCAACTTCACCACGCAGTATTAATGAGTTTTACCTCACTAGCAAGATATTATATCTACCATAAGTGTCTGTCCTACAGTGTGACAAATTATTTATCCAGCAGAAAAGCCATTGTTTCTAACCTCATCAATTACTAGAAAAAATGTTTACATGTGCCCATCTATTTTCATACAGCTCAGTTGTCAGTTTTAATTAGGTTCTAATTCTTTCCCTCACTAGTAATTCTTATCTCTTTATCCACTTGCAGCAAGTGGGAAGTTGTTTTAGAACCCATACAGTATTCACTGTTGTAATTAATATTGTGAATGTGTATTTTTCTTTACTGACTTGCAAATCTCCCAGTGGGTTTCCTCCCTGCCAGTATCGTGTTACTGGACCTAATAGGATTTATTTATCACATGTTCTGCTACCGCTTTTTCATATTTGTTTTCACAAATCTATTATGCTTGGACAGCTTCAGAAACAACGATTATAACTAACTGTCAGTGCCATTGTCATCAATGATAAATGTGAATTGCCATATGTCAACTTTATTATGGATTATTTATGTGTGGAAAAAAATTACTACTACTTTGAATTACTGATCTCCTTGAGGGACAGCTAGTAGTGGTTTGGGATATTACAAAATGCTTTTCTGTAGTCATCAAAATATTCTACAAAATTGCTGGTTTGTAATTTGTTTTTTATTTTTGCAGTTGTGGTCTCTTCAAAACAAGAGACTGACAAAGGGAATATCTAGATTTCTTGTCTGTTTGTCTACATGCACTAGTAGCAATCATGAAACTGATTTTCATGGTGCTACTGGATAACTTACAAGATGGAAACCTAAGCTCTGGATTGTTGTTGCAGATTGGGATAAAGCAGGGAGTGTTTTGAAAGAAAAAGAACATACATGTAAGACTGCATGCCTCAGGCCTCACGAGACTGGCCAAAGTTTGTGCTGACTCTACAGGCAGTTTTGCTTGAGTAACTAAGGAGGTGCTTACTTTTAAACTATGTCTTGAGGAACTGAGGACTTGATTTTTGTATTTGTAAAGTACTATGCCCACATTATAGGGAACTCTGGAATTAGTGACACAGACCTATCACAAAACAATCTGTAAATAAAATAAAATACAGACAGAAGACACTGGAAATCACCTGAAATAGCATTAGTGCTTTTCTTTGAGACTAACCTACAAATAAGATTTGGAAGAAACAAAAGGAACCAAAGGCAAGAGAAAAGAAAATAGCCAAGGAAATACTAAAGAAATATCATGCAAGGATAATGAAAGAACTTGCTAGCAGAAATAAAAAAATACAAACAAGGAGATGAAAAAAGAGAACATTAAGCATCATCTATGTTTTAAAACCACCAGACTTGCTCTACCTGGCTTTAGCCATAACAGAAAGTGTAATGAAATCTATGAGTTATTTTCAAATATGCACAAGAGACTGTTTTCTGGCAATCTCTGCATGTTCAGCTACATAGGGATACGTCTGGAAAGGATGCTACAGATTTTTTAGAGAAAAAAAGCATTTGGTAGTCGGGTTTTTTTATTTGATAGTTTATTCTAAGGCTTGCTCTGTCTGCTGTGATAAAGATGCCACTAACACCATGCAGGCTAGAAGCTGGGTGAACAGAGCCCAGTTTTCATAAGGAACTTGGACAGCAAGAAGCATATATTGCTGCCATTCAAATGCATTGTGCATTGGCATTGCTCAGCATTTCCACCCTTGGAGACATTCCTTCTATCTTCTTTAAAGTGTAGGTCTTGAAATTCAGGGCTTGGTGGTTTAATCTTTGACTGGCAGCTATGGACTGTGTTGGCAGGAGAACAGGCTACAGGTTCATACTAATCTTTTTGGCTTTGAAGTGTTTTTTAATCTATATATTTTTGTTAGAAATAAGGTTTCTCAGTTGTGTCCTGCACTGATGTTAAGCATGCAAGGAAATTGAGTCACAGTTTTGTACAGTTTTCTGTTTTATTTTCAGTTGGTAGAGGGAATGGTAAAAGCTGGTCTCCAGCTCCAAGGAAAATATAGGTACAAAATATAGGGGAAGGGTGGCCTACATTTTCCTCTTTGCACAGAAAATACAAATATACCCCAGATGCAGTACCCCAGGCACCAAAAAGAACCAGATGCAGTTAGGGTTGTGACTGGTGAGAAAGTTATTTTGTATGATCCCTTCAAATAAAACAGCTAAAATTAATATTATGAAATTTCCATGACATTTTAGCAGCCTGGACATGAAGGCTGTTCTATTTCTAAAATTCTCAGCAGGTTAATAATTTTATAATCATCTGCCCAAAAAGACCAATTGCCCTATCACTTAAATGGGCAAAGTAAAATTGTAAAAATATAATTACATTAGTGTAAAAGCTACTCTTCAATATATACAATTATTTTTTTTCTAAATTATTTATATTGGCAACAGATATAGCATAAGTGACCCTCTATAACAAGTTATGTAAACTTTGTGTGATTTGTGTTGTTGTTTTTGCTTTTAAAAAGGGGAATGTATCAAATTAATGAGCATGATTGCCAAGAAAAAGTGAATAGAAAAACCATAAAGAAACCAACAAGAAATTATTGCTTTCTTAGCTTTTCATGTTCTCTCTAATAATGACTCTGGATATTAAGGGGATTACTATTAAAAAAATACCTAAGGCTTTATACAGCAAGAGTTTCTGAATGAAAGAAATACAGCAAAAGCAGTGAGTAAGGAAGCCTCAGGCTGAACATTTGCACCAGATTCTTGGGGACTCATTGGCAATTTCTTTATTTTAGAGAGAAGATCTGATGACTTTTGTTATTCATAAAAATTGCCTGGAATATTTTGGAAAGTCAGCTTTGATCACAATACTCTAAGTAGTAAAGTACATTTGCGGGGGAAATATCCCTTATTCCTAACTTACAGGCTCACAGGGAGTAGGTCCTGCATCCTGCTAGCAAATCTGTGTGTAATCCAGATGTGAAGGATTTGGGATATCCCTGTACATCACAGCAGAACCCCACACAAGGAGCTATGTGGGAGTTCGGAGCAAGCTGTTGCATGCATAAGACTATGCAGCTTGAGACCAAAGTACTGCTGACTGCTGAAGGCAGGGCAGGTGTGGTCCTCACAGCAGCACACTCAAACTGGTAACTCTGACCTCGCAGCAGGCAAAGCGACTCAAATATGGTACTTCTATGGCATCTATGTGTTGCCTCCCATTCTGGAATTACGTCTTTGACAACTACTTCATTTTTTTTTTGTACAGGGGACAGACATGGCATTCGACCTGGACAGAGGTGTCTACATGCAAAATAGTGATCCCAAAAGAGTTATTTAATTTCTATGTGGTTCAGTTTTCACGACTGGTGCTCTTTAACAAGCTTTCTGTTTCTGAACACAAACATGCTTCCCACTATACTGCTCAACATTAATGGCATCTTATGCCAAATGGGTCCAGAAAATAAGCCTTCCTTACTCCTAAGGGGAGTTTATTTAGCTTTTCTTGAAGGCTAGCAGAACAAACTTTATGCAAAAGGTACAGATGGTTATATAATAATGGCCAGTCTTCGCGAACGAAGATTTGGGAAGGGCTCACCCCACGTGGGAGTGCCCTTTGAGCCTGCGCAGTGGATTTTTTTAGGTGAGGCTCAGCGTGTGCAGAACTGGCCCCACTGTTTAAGTCCTGAGGTTCATTTGCTATGGCCGAGCAAGCTTGGACAGTGACAGTGAAGTCCTTGGGACTGTCTAGAGCACCCGGTACTAACCGGGGCTGACCGTGCTTGGCATCCGCGAGGCCGGATGGCAGGGAGGCATTGAACTGCCGGGGACAGTCTGTACTGAGACTCGAACTCGCGACCTTGAGATTCGGAGACCAGAGTTCTCTCCACTACACCATGGGACCGCCCCAAAGATGGTTACCACTTTCTTTTAAAACATAAATAAAAGAAAAAACCTCCACCAGATTTCGCATAAGAGTGCAATGATTGGAAGACTCTCTCAGTATAAGGCAAAAAGGACTATTTCTTCTGCATAAAGGCATTTAAATCCACATATTTAAACTTCCTGGAGAGAATCTATCACTGGGACTCCCCCAGCTGAAGCAAGCCATGCTTAGAAATCACTGATCCTAATACACTAGTGGACTAACACATTACAGGACTGCATTGTCCTGTAATTTTATCTGATCTCTAGGAAATATTACTGAGTGGTATTTGTTGTTCTCACATACATACTTATGAAAAATAGGTTTTCCACATGAGTGTTATAAATAGTTATATACTCACATGGGTGCTTAGAAAGTTTAACCTCTCTTGCCATTGGCAGAAAGAATTTTACTGAAAACAGGTAAATGACTTGTTTACCCCCAGAGCAAGTACTGAGCGTGTCATTATGTTTTGCCATCCTATTGCATAAAGTGCTTCTCCAGTCAGCTAGCTGCTGACTTCCAGCTGAGCTACAGTGCCACAGAAGGGCACCTTTATGGAACAGAGACTAACTTGTGTCAGACAGGATGCAAGAGAACTGGATTGCAGAACCAGAGAGCTCTGGCAATTATTTTGGAAATTATTTTGGTTTAAGTGCCTACTAGCTACATGGGAAACACAAATCACCTTGAAGCCTAACTGCAGTAAGATATGGCTCTAACAAGTTCTGTTGTTCTGTTCCTCATACCTCTCTCCAGAAATAGTCATTGATTATTATTTTTTTAAATGTTAACATTTTAGTATAATAAATTAATTTTCTTTTTGTCTGAAATCTAGACAGAGCAAAGACAGATTTCAGAATGGCTGGCAAACCTTAAACAGCCATGTCCCCAGTATGCAGCAAATCCTTTAATGCATGTCAGTCTAGTTATACAGTCTCAAACACCCCAAGTATCACCTCCAGCTTGTAAGATTCAGTCTGCTAACTGGAAAAAACCAGACTCCAGGTAGGAGATTAGTCCTCTACTAATAATATTAATCGGAACCTTCTCAGCAGGCATCAAGGAATAAGGAGATGGCATGAAACTTGAGCTACCTCACTAAGTTTATGACAATCTGTGATCTAGCAGGCATTGAACTACTCTAATATAATTCCAGTTCTTCCTGTAGAATTCAGGATTCATGAGGTGGGGAAAGGACAGGAGAAGGAGAGAAAATATTCCCAGCATAGTGATTATGCATTTATTTGGCAGTAGAAGGTATGAGTTTCTGCTCCAAGGACTGTTTATGTATTTAACCGGTGACAGTTTCAACGAAAAACCCAAGTACAGAAACAAATTATATCTGATCATTTCAACAGATATTTATCACTGATAGTCATCATCAGTCTTAGTCACTGAACATTACATTGGCATTACCTCCCTTCAAATTCTTTACCAAGTTTACTTGTTTGGCATGCAAGAAGACAAACCATCAAGGATGCTGCAAACACGCAGAAAATTCCTGCTAATTCAGTTCAAACAGAGTAATTAACAGAATTAATCAATTTCAACTGAATGAGATCAAAGAAATCTCCTATCAGTTGACTGTTTATAAAACTCAAGGAAGACTTATTTCAATCCCAGTGTTCTCTTGATCCCAACAGGTTGTTGATGACAGGAGAGTAGAAAGCAAGCTTTTTATCATCAATCACTCTCATTATTACTTGACTACCTGCTGTGTACAAGGATCCTCACATTCCCCTATTTTTAGACAAGAAAGCGACCTGTCAATAAGTGCTGGATTGCTAGCCATTCAAAACGACCACTTAGGGAAGAACATAAGCAGAGTAGCTGCTGTGTAGAATATTTAACAGCAAGCTATACATGGAAAAATACAACATATTTGAAGTTTCTCTTAAAGTAAATAACATTAAAGCTGTATGTATGTTACTGATGAACTAAATGGGAATGCATCCTTCAATACACTAATTGCACATACAAGGCATCTGTATTATCTACATATACTGCATTTACACACTAGCTATAAGCTCTAATTATTACTGTAATATTAGAAAAATATATTAGTATATCATAGGGAGCTTATAGTAATGAAATAAATATCCATAGTTTAGTGAACTTGTTTATACAGTACTATAATAAAATAATAATAAAAATAAATTATTATTATTAATAATAATAATAATAATAATAATAATAATNCAGAAAGAATTTTACTGAAAACAGGTAAATGACTTGTTTACCCCCAGAGCAAGTACTGAGCGTGTCATTATGTTTTGCCATCCTATTGCATAAAGTGCTTCTCCAGTCAGCTAGCTGCTGACTTCCAGCTGAGCTACAGTGCCACAGAAGGGCACCTTTATGGAACAGAGACTAACTTGTGTCAGACAGGATGCAAGAGAACTGGATTGCAGAACCAGAGAGCTCTGGCAATTATTTTGGAAATTATTTTGGTTTAAGTGCCTACTAGCTACATGGGAAACACAAATCACCTTGAAGCCTAACTGCAGTAAGATATGGCTCTAACAAGTTCTATTGTTCTGTTCCTCATACCTCTCTCCAGAAATAGTCATTGATTATTATTTTTTTAAATGTTAACATTTTAGTATAATAAATTAATTTTCTTTTTGTCTGAAATCTAGACAGAGCAAAGACAGATTTCAGAATGGCTGGCAAACCTTAAACAGCCATGTCCCCAGTATGCAGCAAATCCTTTAATGCATGTCAGTCTAGTTATACAGTCTCAAACACCCCAAGTATCACCTCCAGCTTGTAAGATTCAGTCTGCTAACTGGAAAAAAACCAGACTCCAGGTAGGAGATTAGTCCTCTACTAATAATATTAATCGGAACCTTCTCAGCAGGCATCAAGGAATAAGGAGATGGCATGAAACTTGAGCTACCTCACTAAGTTTATGACAATCTGTGATCTAGCAGGCATTGAACTACTCTAATATAATTCCAGTTCTTCCTGTAGAATTCAGGATTCATGAGGTGGGGAAAGGACAGGAGAAGGAGAGAAAATATTCCCAGCATAGTGATTATGCATTTATTTGGCAGTAGAAGGTATGAGTTTCTGCTCCAAGGACTGTTTATGTATTTAACCGGTGACAGTTTCAACGAAAAACCCAAGTACAGAAACAAATTATATCTGATCATTTCAACAGATATTTATCACTGATAGTCATCATCAGTCTTAGTCACTGAACATTACATTGGCATTACCTCCCTTCAAATTCTTTACCAAGTTTACTTGTTTGGCATGCAAGAAGACAAACCATCAAGGATGCTGCAAACACGCAGAAAATTCCTGCTAATTCAGTTCAAACAGAGTAATTAACAGAATTAATCAATTTCAACTGAATGAGATCAAAGAAATCTCCTATCAGTTGACTGTTTATAAAACTCAAGGAAGACTTATTTCAATCCCAGTGTTCTCTTGATCCCAACAGGTTGTTGATGACAGGAGAGTAGAAAGCAAGCTTTTTATCATCAATCACTCTCATTATTACTTGACTACCTGCTGTGTACAAGGATCCTCACATTCCCCTATTTTTAGACAAGAAAGCGACCTGTCAATAAGTGCTGGATTGCTAGCCATTCAAAACGACCACTTAGGGAAGAACATAAGCAGAGTAGCTGCTGTGTAGAATATTTAACAGCAAGCTATACATGGAAAAATACAACATATTTGAAGTTTCTCTTAAAGTAAATAACATTAAAGCTGTATGTATGTTACTGATGAACTAAATGGGAATGCATCCTTCAATACACTAATTGCACATACAAGGCATCTGTATTATCTACATATACTGCATTTACACACTAGCTATAAGCTCTAATTATTACTGTAATATTAGAAAAATATATTAGTATATCATAGGGAGCTTATAGTAATGAAATAAATATCCATAGTTTAGTGAACTTGTTTATACAGTACTATAATAAAATAATAATAAAAATAAATTATTATTATTAATAATAATAATAATAATAATAATAATAATAATAATAAACATAGAGCTATCACCTAGCTGAACAGACTACTGACATGGAAATGTGTGACTTTCTGACCCGCAGCATGGGACCTCCTATGTTACCATAAGTGTTCCTTAGGCTGCTTACTACACACATAGTGACATACCAGATGCTACAGTAGTAAAGTCTGAAACTTTATGTTCCTTAGACTCATATTTACTTAATGTTACAGAATATATAATGTCCAGCTGGAGGCTGCAGGTCACCAGCTTGTGAAAGGAATTACATGGTCAGCTGCCTTCAGTAAGGGAGGACAAGGGCATCTTTCTTCCAGTCCAAATTCACATCTCATACTGTGTATTGATACAATATTTTATTTACATTGCTAAATAAAGTCAGCCAAGCTTTGGTCATTATCTCTTGTGAATTGACCTCAGCTCTTCTGGGTTTTGGGTTTAATAAACATAGGGATTTAATGGTCACTATGCTCTGCAGGGATGCACTGAGCTTTAGTTAAACACAGCAAATGCAGACCAAAGTTAGAATCTGAGTTCCCTGTATGGGGCAAGTCAGTCACTCACAAGAGGAATGAGGGGAACTCACAGTGGTCTCCCAGGAACTGCTATCAGCTAGACACTAAGCAACACTAAGGAAAAGAAGTGTGCTATATACCCTGACAAACTCTAGGATTTTAATGTCAAGGGGGGAACTGTCCACGCTTCAGATTCCAGACATTGTTTTGGTGGGCTTTTTAAAGTACTTGACAAGGATGGAGTAAAAAGGGGGAAGAGAGAGAGGAAAGAGAGAGAACAAAGGCACCAGTTGGTGCAAGTCACTAGCTGAAACATCCATTCACAAAACAGCAGAGGAGGTCTAGGCTTCATCTTCTACCTCCCTGTGAATGCTTTAACCAACAAGCCATTGGGTGGAGCATTCTTAAGCCCCAAATATTTAGTTAGGTGCTTATGATTTCAGCAATAGAGCATTTTCTATTGGCACCCATGTCCTAACAGGCAAAAACTGAACACTTTTATGTATACCTTATTCAGGCAAATTCCCATCCACTTCAAAGGAGGCTAAAATGTTACAGCATTCAGTTCTCACGTTATCTATGGCTGTGTCTATATTTATGTTCCCATGCATGCCTTGGCATGCCCCAGGGTCCTGCTCCACAGAGCGTTCAGACCAACGCCCAGCTGCAACATGCTCAGGCTCTGGGTTCGAGCTTCCCTTGACATGGGACCTGGTTGTGAGAGATGCAAGGACAAGGGATTGAAGCACACCAGGGTCCAGTCCCAGTACAGCAGTGACAGCCTCCATCTGCTTCTGAGCCCAGGGAACTGGGAAGGACTCTCACATACCATGACGCAGAAGTAACCTACCCCACTTAAGAAGTTTCCATGGGTGTTCAGTACTAAAAAAATGTACCTGATAAAAAGTGTACACACTTTGAATTTGGATAAAGTGGAACTATGATAGAAATCACTTACCCATTATGTTCAAAATCAGTGTATGAACTAAGAGAAAACACAGTCTCAGATTAATTTAAAATGTAGGGCATGTCAATTATTCAAAGTGACTTATTCCTTTAGTCCTTACCATAAATTTTCTCTCTAGTACAGACTACTAAGTTTAGCTAGGCAAGATGTGTGTACTGGCCTCATTACAACAGCATATATATGTTAAATGTTGTGAAGTGTTCTGTATTTCATTAATTCTTTGACATGAAAAAGTGCTGTTATGTCCATTTTTATCAAAGGGATCTAGAAAACAGTGACTTGAGTACATTACATAAGGAGTTCCCTGTGGACAAGAAATTTTTAACAGGTTGTGGCTTAGCTCTTTGTGTTATAAATGTGCACTGAGAGAACTGGGGCAATTTTTATCTTTGCAACACACATTTGCTTCTAGAATATCCCAAACATATAATGAATATCATGATCACAGATAGAAAGTTTCTTTCATTATGTACATGTTTAAATACTTGGGATTTTTGTTCTACATTTTCCTCAGTGTTCTTTTACAACTATAGCAACTATTTTCATTTTTTCTTTTTTTTTTTGTGAAATGTTGTTTCTAGTTTTAACTTTGCAAGCTACATCTTCATTTAGTTTCAAGTTTTTAATCTGTTCTTCTTTCTGTCTCCAAGTGCTTCTGACCTTCTAGCTTATACAATCTCCCTGTAAGAAGACCAAACCCATGTCCAGCTTCTGTCTCCCTAAAAGTAAAACTCTATGTTTTTTCAGAGACTGATTTGCAATTACATTTATTTTGTATATAGTTATTATGTAACTGACTCTGTCACTGCACAACCTGGGATTCTTTCTTTGCATTCAAATTGACTTAAGGTTTCCTATTGACCTGGGTATCAATATGCAATTTATAAGCAACAATAATACCGTTCATGTTCAAGAATGCATTCAGTCATCTGAAATAAAGCTCTATCTGAGCAATTCCCAAGAAAAACTTTCTTCACTGTGCAGAATACTTATACTTATTTCCTTTTAGCTACAGCTTCCCACAGATACTTTGTTTCTTGATAAAATAGTAGTACTCTATCAAAGGCTAGACATTTCACTTTCATATTACTTTTTTAAAATTCATTCCATGTGAGAATTGAATTGTTGAAGGGTTTTTTTTTATTTTGTCAGATTTTGTTTTACTTGTTTGTCAGTCCAATCTACTGTACCAACACTTTTTTTCTTTCTAAAACTTTCATTCTTGTCCAAAAGTGTTCTCCAGCCTGGCACACTAACACAGCTGCTTCTAATGTAAGTCAGAATCCACACAATGTTTTCCTCTCAGTTTTGGCCTCTCTACTGCAATCTACTGTCAAAATTAGGATCCCATAAATGGCAAAACTCATGGTCTTTTTACAATATTAAACAAATTTCTCTTTTGGGTATTTCACTTGCAATTAATTGTTTCATAATTTTATTCTTTCAAAGAGTGTGACTCTCTTGGCTTTTTTTTTTTTTTAGTACCAACTGGTAATTAGGCTGCTCATCTTTAATTGTAGGTTATTAAATAACATCCACTGCTTCTGGCCTGAGGATAATGGAAAAAAAGAAGAGTAGCTAGCTCTTGCCCTCCTTGCTCTTTAGAACCTTTTCTTTTTGAAGGTACAAAATATCCCTTTAATCCCTCTGCCTTATGCATTTTGTGAGAACCCCAAACACAACAGGTGTAGTCCTTAGCTGCTTTCTCTTTCAAGTCCCTCATCCCTCACATTTCCTTTTGTTTTTCGGACACTGAATGCATGTTTCTTTTCCCGTTTCTTCTTCAAATGCCATAGAGTGCTCTTAGTGGTAATTCATGCAATTGCCCTGGTTGGATCTTGTAGCCGTGATGAATCTTTCTAATGGTCAAGAGGTAAACTAACAAATATATACTGGGGATATGTAATAGCAAAGCTGTGAGAGAGGGAAGCTGATGCTTCTCTTCTGCCTTGATGTTGATCTGTTCTGGTTTAAAGCAATAAATGGCACAGGAAATGTTACCCTTCTGCCTAAGACTATTCCGAGTCCAATTATGCTTAAAGCCTTGTTCCAGCTGAGTCTGAGAAAAGCTTTGAGGCCACAGGTGACAAGGAAGAAATTGTTATGAGCAAAACATCTCCAATAAGTGAATGGGGAGAATTAGCATGTTATGAACAGAACCTAAAGTGGAGAGCCCCTTGTGCAGAAAGCCACCAAACATCACATATTTGGGGTACTGATCTTTCCAGATACACCTACAAAGAGCACTACCCATGTGGGCCACTTCGTTCTAGTTACTGATCCTGTGTTACCCCTGTATGAATACAAAACGTGCCACATAATAAACACCACCCTTCTAGACTGTTTTAACAAGCTTATTAGAAATCCTGTTAAATTCCCAATTTTGTTTATACTGATTAATTTTGCTATTATCAACAATACACAGGAGGTGAGATTTGGCCAGCAAGTGCTATCAGAGTGCTGCACATCAGCCTATGGGCCCTGGTGAAGTGTCAGTGGGAAAAATACACTTAGTCCTAGTCACTGGTGATCCACTAAAGTTAATCCAATGAGGAACGGTAAAGACTTCTAGATGAATCATGTCAGAGGAAGCTGGAAGGGTTCAGCTCACTTAGTCTGGCAAAATGAAAGCTGAGAAGACATCTGATTGCCGCGTGTAGATCCCTCAAAGAGTCTTTTTTGAGCTAAGGAACCATGTTGGCAATAAAACTAGAAGTACTCTGTGAATAAATTTTGGCTGGAAGTCACAAAAAGCACAAAAGCCAACCTCTGGAGCAATCTCCCAATAAGGAGAATGGGAACAAAAACTTAACATTGTAAAATAGAGGGTGGCCAGTTTATAAAAAAGATTTATCTGACATGCTGCCTGCAAAAACAGGAGTTTGGTCTCAGAGTCTCAGCGGAAAAATGGTCATCTTTCCTGAACCCATAAACCACATTCCCTAGTCTTCACTGAGCCACATAGACTTCAGAGAGCTGTGGGGAGAGTAGATAGCTTAGCAAGTCCCAGATCTTTTACAGTTCCCTTGTGGATTTGGGCTGAAGGGCCTCTGCATCCCAGGCAAAGTCATACCCAGTGGCTCATATTCCCCAGCAGTCTTCAAATCAATGCAACTCACTGCCACATGAGCACTATAACCCCACCAAGGGAGTTCATTTGGTGTGCAGCTCAAAAACCACCCAAGACCTTCATCCCAAACTCTGCCAGCCACACATAGAGATGTAACATTCTTCCAACCCACAGCTCTCAGGTACTAGACTACCTCTTCTCCACACTAAGGAGAAGAAAAATCATGTGGAAAAATGCCTTTTGGAATAAGGTTTATTTTTTTTAAGTACTTGTTCTCTGATCTCCTGTAATTTTAGCAACAGTAGCATTAAGAACCACAGAGAAGACTGAATATTTTTATGCAAAGTTATCATTATCAGGGTGAAACACTGTACTGATAGCTAAAGATTTGAGATTTAAGATGTAATAATAGTGTCCTGGACTGCATGTTCTACCAAAGCCAAAACACTCACAGCAAGTAAGTGTCAAAGCCAAGGATATGTGCAATTTATTAATAGAAGATGAAGCTATTGCTGAGTTAAGAAGTAGCCTCCAGTTACTAGTATAATTAAAAACTGTGATTAAATATTAAGATGAATGAAAAAAATTTAAATTGTGAGCTGTCAAAATGCCAAGTAAATAATTTAAAGACAGATTTAAGAAGTGGTGGGAACACCCTTTTTCTGATTTTTCCACTTCTTCATATTACTAACCCTTTTTTACTCTTTCTAATCTAATCCTCACATTCTTCTCTGATATTTGCATTTGTTAGCAACATTACTTTCCTCTACAATATCCTACTGTTTATAGGACGTGTTTGGAAATTGCAGAAGAGGCTGTGCTTGTTCCCATGTGAAACAGAAATCAGTGTTATAATGAATAGGAGGACAATCCTTTCTGGGGCAGTCATGGAACAAAATACGTTTGTGGACAGAGCAAGGAAAATGCATCAGAAGACTGTGCATGGGCTGACTGTAAGTTGTTATCTAAATGTTTTCAGGATTTTTCTGTCTCCATTTTCTCTGCTTTTAAGAGGTTTTTGTCTTACTTTGGATAAATAATACCCTTTCCTTGTTTCATCAAAGGGCATCAGAAGCTGGTAGGACTTATATGCTGATGAGGAAATAGAAAGAAAGGCAATTGCTGAAGCTAAACTAAGAGGGAAGTGCATGCACTGACTGCACAGGTAGTCAGAAGATGGATTTCCTATGCATAGGAATGCCCTCTCCCACATACTGTGACAATATTTTTTTTAAATAATTTTTGTTGTTGTTGTAAAGAATTAAAAGATGCTCACACAACCCACAAAAGGAACTAAACTGCAGGTCATGACCCTCACCTGGAATATTGAATAGTCAAGAGACAGTATTAATCTGCTTAATCCAGCACCTTAACTAGCATTGTAGTACCAAGAAGTTGCACTATTATGTCCATGGTGGAGCTAAAATGCAGGTTCCCATGGGAAGTTTCAGTTAGACTGGCGCTTTCCTGTGAGCAATTTTTTTTTTCTTGAAAAACTGGCTTTTGTCATCAAAGACATTTTAATACACCTCAAAAAAAATTCTTATCAAAGCCAACTCATGGTAGCAAAGAAGAGAAATGCAGCCTTGTCCCCTCGATGCCAGATGTGCATTCCTGCTGTCTTGTTCTGTGTGCCACCAACCAGGATGAGGGCGTCAGTCTTTCATGAGCGTCATACATCTCTGTATGCTATCTCTGCAGTGATGCAAGAAGACACCCATAGCTAAAGTACAGGGTATAATTACATCCATGCAGAAAAACTGTCCGTGGGTAAGGCACTCTGCAATGTTGAATAAACCAGTAAAAGCAAAGTTCCCGCTCCATCATTTTTCCCACAGATTATTGGAAACAGGGCTTTGATGTACATTTTAATGTCAGCTTAAAATTAAAATTGCACAGTACCCAATGGATCAGTGAATATATTTTTGAGAAGCCAAAACAGAGGTTCCCAGACAAATGCCTGCCTAGCTGGAGTATTTTGAAAGGACTTTTGGGAGTTAAGTAGAGAAGACAGTCGACTTTCCCCCATTCTTAACTCTGAGCACTGCCAACCCACACAAGGAACAATTCTCTGCTTAACAGGTGATGATTTTTCACCAGAGATCTGTCACAGAGACTGCTTTACAGCACACTCTCAAATCAGACAACTGGAGGGATCCACAATTCTGCTATAACTGTCCCTTTACAGTTCTCTCTCTCTATTCCTTTAAATATACTTCAGTTTTTGTGAAGAAGCTGTTCTCCACTCGCAGATAAAAACAGGATTTCTGAAGGGTTTTTTATGGTTTACTAGGAATCCCAAATACTTTAGCAAAGCCTGTTGATAAGCACGCTTCCTGGATACAGAAGCATTTTTCTTTCCTGTCATTATATCTCTGTTGAGAGGCATTTTTTATCCACATTTTAAAATTTGATCTTTTAAGCCACCCTACTCTATGGCTTTGCACTTAGGAAGATGTTCTCTTCCTCACACAGGTGCTCAGTTTTCTACGGAAGAAGTAACATCTGTAACTCACAAAAAACTTCTATACAGAACTTTGTTCCTCGTCTATAACTCCTCTTTTTACCACACAATAGCAGTCTGGGTGAGCTTTCCATGACAGTGTACCCTTCTGATGGATACTTATCTCAGATACATAGAAACCTGAATTAAATTCTTGAATATAAGTATGCCAGCCTCCTTATAGTCTGTATGAAGACAAGATTAGTGGAATGACAAAAAATATGTATTTTGCAAGATCAGTAACATATGGTTTCTTGTCTCAGAGGATTTTACTTCTTACACGCATAAAGGATTGACTTTTGAGATGAAATTTTTTATATATGGTATATTTTTTAAACATCAGAAATATACCATTGCTACCAAGTCCATGTTCATTAAATTAATCTTTTATTACCCTTGGTAAAAAGGCACAAATTACAGATCAGTTTATTTTGGGTTTTTTAATATCAGGCTGCATTTATATAGGAAGGGAACCAAGCAGGAGCTCTAGCACCTAAATAAGAGATTACCAGAACAACTGCTGTGAAGGCAAATGGCAACACAGTTCATGTGCAGTGCCCAGACAATGACAAAGACAAGCTGTCTGGTTAAATATCTGGTTTCACTGAGTTTCATTATTGATTCCAATTGAGGTTTGCGTTTACTTTTGTATCGTACACTTCAGTAAAGGCAAGAATTCTGTCCCACCTTGAAGAGGGCTGTTACTTTCTACTTTGGCTCAGTGGCACTTTTTGCACCAGCTAAGAGCTGGCCACTTCTCAGGAACTCACAGAACCACTGTAAAGCCAGAGCTCTCCCATTAAGTAGCAATTGCCACAGTCTCAAAAAGGACTCATCTCCAAGTGGCACATACAAAGAACAAGGGAAACGGTAGCATGCAGCATCTCCTGAGTGTCTTGCCTTTCTCTTTGCTTGACAACTCATAATCTGAAATACAGACTACAGTGGGGCTGAGCTACTTCAGCACAGCCCTTCAGCGAGGCCCTTCTCTGTAATTTTCTTGCAACTGTTCTGTATATAGGAAATTACATTCCAGAGGTCATCAAATCCAAGCAGCAATGACTCATACATTAATAGGATTTTGCTTTCAGCCTCTTACAGTTTATTCTTTCCTTGGGTTTTCCCAATTAAAGCAAAAGCAGGATGATACCTATCATTTTTCAACATGTTATTTCTGTATATACACCTTTCTGTTTCAGTCCCAGACCAGATTATTTATCCAACTGTGGTTTTTATACTGTTCTTGACCAATAATCTTCAAAATTCCTCACAATAATTATGATAACATTTGAAAGCCGTCAATGACTTATCTGAAGTTCCACAGCATTCTACAAAAGGCCTCAAGAAAATTCTAAAAACCTTTTCCTAGATGAAGTAGTAGTAGTTATCACTTTGGTATTTCATAGAATAATAGAATGGCCTGGGTTGGAAGGGATCTTAAAGATCCAACCATCCTACAGGGACACCTTCCACTTAGACCAGGTTGTTCTGAGCTCCATCCAGCCTGACCTTGAACACTTCTAGCAATGAGGCATCCACCACTTCTCGGAGCAACCTGTTTCAGTGTCTCACCATCTCCACAGTAAAGAGTTCCTTCCTAATATGTATTCTAAAACTACTTACTTTCAGTTTGAAGTCATTCCCCCTTGTCCTGTCACTACGTGCCCTTGTAAAAAGATTCTCTTCATCTTTCCTGTAGTTTCCCTTCAGGTACTGGAAGGCTGCAATTAGGTGACTCCAAAACCTTGTCTTTTGCAGACCGAACACGTAATTCTCTCAGCCTTTGCTCATAAGAGAGGTGCTCAATCCCCCTAATTATCTTGATGGCCTCCTCTGGACTCGCTCCAATAGGCCAGTGTAACTTCTGTGTTGAGGGCCCCAGAGCTGGATGCAGTACTCCAGGTGGGGTCTCATAAGAGTGTAGTAGAGGGGCAGAATCACCTCCCTCAATCTACAAATTTGATCTTTGCAATAGCCAATGTTACTCTGGAAGTAGCACTTCTTTATGAAAAGCTTGTTATACAAGTTAATAGTGATTTCAAAATGTTGCCCTCAGGTCCCATGTTTAATTTCTGCCTGTCTAGACTTCTTCAGAAGCAAATACAATCTCATTCAGATATGTAACCACATGTTCAAGATTCTGTCTTGTCCATGTGAGAGGAACACTGGCTCTGAAGGCAGATCTCTTCTGATCTATGTGTGTATCAGCAGACAGAACCAGCAGCTGCCATGGCCTCATTGACTTACACCAAGAGAGCACTCCAAAAAGGGGGTGAAGATTCAACCATCAGAGCTATTGAGGCTGCACAACCTCAAGCCATGTATTTATAGTTGGGGATATGATCTGATCTCCTGTCTTCAATGGAACAAAGATCAATTTGCACATCTGGCACAGTTCCTGCATCCCTCCTGCCATGCCTAGTGTGGTGATAACATCTCTGAAGCTCTCCTTGTCCACCAAGGCACGAGGACAGACCAGCAACCTCTTAAGAGTCCTTTAGAGGTAAAGTTACAAGTCTGAGAAAACAGAGCATGGTGGCAGCACTTGCTTTACCATGCCACTAACCTTCCTATATGTATATAAGTGCTCACAATATGCTACATAGTTTTGTGAGCAAATAAAAAGCAAATGGTAGTCGGGGAAATTGAAAGATCTACTTGAGGGAATAACGGCAATATTACCAAGATAGAATCATTATGTAGGTATGTCTCCAAGAGAGGCGTTTTTGCTTTGTATGAGTGTGTTTGTTAAGAGTGGGAAGAAATGAAAGAGGTATTACACACAGCAAAGAAAATCCAACTAAATGCCCTTACCTCACCTTGCCCTTACCTAGCAAGAACCCAGCATACAGTGAAAGGCAAGTCAGCAGAAATTTTGCCTTATTCATGACTTCTACAGTCACAGGCACCCTTAATGACAACATTCTCTATTTTATATGTTATGCTACAACCCACACATTTTTACCTCTGGTCAAATAATGTGCTTTCTATTTAAATTTAAGTTGCATGTTTCACCAGTTTGCAAGAGATTTGACTTTTTGCCTTCCTTTCTCTATTACCTACCAACATATTTTTTATACAGTGATACATTTCTGGTTTGGAACATGGTGGAAATGAAAACAGAATAACAAAATGTCAAGCATTTCTTAGTGACATAAAGAATGATAAAATTGGAGATTCTGCCATTACTGTGAAACTCAATGAGTTTTCAAATGAACAGTTCAGCAAGGAACACTCCATTACTCAAATGATTGTTAAGAAAATTTTTTTTTCTGGTATTAACAAACATTCATAATATGATACAGCATATATTACTCCAAATCTGTGAAGGAGAGAATGAGACAAAGTATTTTTTCTCCTAAATAATCTACATATAATACTTTTATTATGAACAGATGAAATGAAATTTTTTTTTTCAGCTTTGATGTAAGGCTTGGTTCATGTTAAATACAGAAAAAAGCAACATATTTTGGCTTAGAACATAGGATTGGCAGGGTTTCCTCTATTTGTCAATCAATTCTGAACTGTTTGCTAGGTTGGTATAGAATTCCACTGATTTCATATACAAAGACATATACTTATGAGGTAGCAGGGAAAAGTGAGGTTATGTGCTCCCTTAAGATGTTTTCCAGCTGATCTATCTCTGTCAAATACATGGTTCCAGTACAGCAACAAATAAAACTAGTAATTAATTTTGTGGAAAAAATATTAATTCTTTTCTGGGCTTCCCTTCTCACCGTATACACTCAGTAAATACATATTATTATCTGAATTCTGATTCCTAAGTAAGTAAAATAGTTTCGTAGTTTTGCCATCAAGTTCTTAAATAAGTGACTGTTTTAACTTGTGTAGATTCCAAGACTAAGACAAAAACTTAATTGAGAGGCAAAGACATGTTAGGATATATTTGGGGCTCTTAAACTGTATTTATATGCAGAGTCAAAATGAAATAGAAGTAATGGGGGGTTGTTGCATGTAAACCAGCAACAGGCCTTCTTCATCTATCAGAGGTCAGGTTAATGTTTAAACAAGTAATATGGGGTCTACTGATCTTTCAGAAAATCCCCTGAATAAGGGCACTTCAGATGATGATAATAGCCTTTAATTTCACCCAACAATCAAACCTGTAGGTTTTGATGACTATTATTTTACTAACATGTATTTAATTTCCAGGGATCACAATTCTTTTGGCTATTCATTCCAAGAACAAATACCCTGGAGCAATGAAAACAGCCTCTGATTCTTAATAATAGTCAATTTTTAACATAATTCTAAGAAGTTTTCTCATTCAGATAAAGAGCGATGTTTATGGATCTATAAATGTATTAAATAATTTCTTCAAAATCAAAACAGAGTTTTTCAAACATCCTCATTTTTACCCAAAACAGGCAGAGCACATGAACCAGCTTTACAGGGGTGCATCTTTGCTGCTCCAAGCTCCTTCTGACTCTAGAGTGTCACCAGCCCTGTGGCCTCACACATGAACAAAGCCCTACACAGACAACACATTTCTAGAACACTGTTTCTTGCCTGCTGGAAGCAAACTTCAAGGTAGACTTTTGTCACTGCTTTTTGTCTGTAAATCCATTTCATAAGCCAGAATCAAAGATGTGACTCCACACTTCAAACTAGAAAGCTGCCTAAAAGTGCTACTTTGTGGCCTCATGCCAAGTTGTCTGCTACAAAATGACTATTCTTCCAGGAAAATAATGAAGCTCTGCAGTTTCAGCTTCAATTTAAGGAAAAAAAAAAGGCACTCCATCGAGCTTGGTATTTATTATGCATGCTAGATAGGGGTAAAAATGTATTCCTTTCAACTCAGACATTAGTTAAAGCATTTAAGACACTATGGAGCAAAGAAGTGATGTTCTTTTTCTTTTTAAAAACATACAGATTCTCTTTCCTTTTTTTTTTTTTTTAGCTAAAAGTGTGCAAAGTTTGATGCTTCAAACTTGCTAGTTGGCAATTTAATGTTTTTTCTGTTTCATATCTTGTTTTTAATTTTGTATTCTTTTCTGAAGTAAATGTAGTCATTAAAACGGATTTCTGTTTAAAACATTATGGACTGGCAAAGGAATTTTGCTTTTAGCCCTACGAACAGCCTGTCCTTCCTTTTAGTTCTGAGAGTTCAGATTCTGGCAGAATGTGTGTTAAAGAATATTTTAGACAGCAATTATTAAAACCTGTTTTACTGTTTCCTAACACAAAACGTAAGTCTTTTTAAAAAAACGAAATAAAAGATACTGATTACTAGATTGCAGTGGCCCTGTGGTGCAATGGATTTATCTCAAGAAATAAAAGATACTCTTCCTTTTGGAGGGCTGATATCACTAAAGTTTAATAAAGAAACTTAATGTTACTCTGTAAATTATCAGCAATTCAGTAAAAATGATTAAAGTAAGAACCCAGAGCTCATTTTGCTATAATTTTCTCTTATTTTACTGAGGTGAAGCTGCTTTACTCTAAACACAAAAAGTACTTTAATGCTGTGAAGTATACAGGGATAGAAAGCTGCAGAGCTGTACAGAGCTTAGTTTGGTGTAGTTTGACAGAGGTGAGAGTTAAAAAGCTCTCTGCAGAAAGCTCTATCACCACGCACCGTCTTTCTGACAACAAAGATGAGTTTGTCTGGATTAATATTTAGATGTTCTCTCTTCTTCCCCAAACCATAAGGACTGAACATGGTGCTGTTCTGAGCCTGCTTATCTTGAAACTTATGCTCAGTCCTTCCCCCTTGACTCACTCCCTGGAGAAGGGCTCAAAGGGCTGGCTGCGCATGTAGGAAGAAACCACGGTGAAAAATCTAGTTTACATGAGAGGCATGCACCAGGTTAACTCTCAAAGGAAGTGGATTGGGCCTCCTTGCTCTCTTTTTCCTCTCTTTCAATTTGTCTGTCTCACAACCCCAGCTTTGGACCATCCATACGGCAGGACCAACACACAATCTAAGGACAGGTGATATTCTTTGTTCTAAAGACTGGTGATATTCTTTGTTGTCTCTCTCTCTCTTTTCTGCCCTTATTTCCCTCTTCCCTTGCTTTGCCTGGGCAAAGCACGGTTATCATACTCTACCCCGTACTCTTTACTGAAGTTTGATGTGGGAGTGGGGAGCTTGTGGAAGTGTGTTGTGCCTTGTGAGACAGCATCTTTGAGAAGTTTGTTATGGGAGTTGATGAATTACTGAAGTGAACTGTACAAAATTGAAGGGCTTGTTAACCACCTCCACTTGTGGAAGTCTATTGTTGAATTTAAGGTCTTGTTAGCCAACACTTTTTGAGTCCAAACAGCAGGCTGGTTGCTGGAGTTATGGCAACTGTACGATAAAGCACAAGAGTTCCCTGACAGGTGGTCCAGTGTCTTTGTTCAGCCTAGCAAGAATTCAGTAATGAATATATTGCCCCTACTGATGGGTCATAACACCTTGGGCACACCACTAAAGCCCCATACTTTGACATTGTATCCTCACACATCTGCAGGGCAGCATTTCATTTATCACACTTGCAGTCATTTACAGAGAACAGACCACCTGCTTCCTCCACTGAGTGCTAGTAAAGAACAAACAGTGACTAAAAATCTGAATTCCATCCCTTTCCAAACCTTTAGCTGAACACTGAAGGTAGGTTGATGTTCTGTGTCTGTTTACTACTGATTTTGGTTTAGGAGAGTGCTATTGCAACAATGCTTCAGGAGGCCAAAACTCAAAAGTCACAGTCAATCTTTACTCAGTGCCTATTCTGAAAAATCACACTGGAAAATTTAGCCCAAACATTTTGGATCCTTTGTATTTTCAGGAACCAGATCCTGCCCAGACTTCATGGGTTCTACTAGTTAAAGCGTGCAGGTGGAACAGCTAGGAAACGAATTCTTAGATCCTGGCCTAAAGTCCTAGGGATGTGAAAGAGGAAGTAGAAAAGAACCCCAGCAATGTTCTGCCGTGGAATCCTGGACTACTGTATATTACATCTCAGTGTGACCCTGCAGTTTATCTTTGGAGGAAACACCACATGAATTAAAATATCCATCTCCCAGCCCACTCTGACCTCCCTTTAGAAAGATGAACTCTTTTTGAGTAAATAAAAAAAATCATAGATGGACAAATCTATGCATTTACTCTCATATTTCATGTAGCAAGTGTTGTCTCAAAACATGAAACTGCTGAAAAGTGGTCATGACCACTTTATTCTCCTTTCCACTAGTAAAAAAAATTATATAATTAATAAAATGGTGGAAGGAAGCCAAAAAGGTATTTTTCTTCATGTTATTTTGTGGCTTACCACATCATAATGAAGATTTCAGCATTATATAGAGTTGAATGTTTTATGAATTTGCCTGACAGCATATAGTGGTTCCTTTCTCTTCCAGAAGTGGTTATAGGAAGTATATCGTCTCTCTTAATTACATATTAATTTAGATGGGAAGGAGCTATATATACAAGAAAACTAAACTACCATCTATTTTATGTGTCAATAAATCATACTAAAACAAAAGTATGAAAAGTCTGTGTAATCTCACCACGATCCCTCTCAAATTCTCAAACATGCTGTGTCAGTACTGTGTATCTTTTTAACTTCATTCTTGACAGGTATGAGGAACTGATTTCTGTCTACAAACAAAGTTCTTACAGCTGTAGTGGGCTCACAAATGCCTGGCTATATTTATTGATATTTACCAATGCAGCTGCTTAACTAATCTGGAAACTAGAAAGATTAAAGGCAAATGGAACAGTGGAACAGAAGCCATAAGAATAAAACAGCATTCTTTTGGCTGGAGCATGATCTAGGATGTTCCAAAAATATTTGCAAGGTGTACAGTTAGTCAAACAGTGACTGCCATTTCTGGGACAGCCTCCTGCTCTTTCTCCTACACTTTCAAAATTAATACCTATTTCTAAGGCATTTGGAAATACCAAAAACCTTTTCTTTTTCTGTTATCCTAAGAGACTTTCACCTCAGCTTTTCCAGCATCCTCAGAAAGAAGTTGAGGTCCTGTTTTCTGCTGTTAGGCTGTTTATGATTTTTCCTTTTTTCTATTCTTAGTTCATCCTTCTCATTTTAGATTTTGGCTTTTCTGGTTACACCCCTCATGCAATCACTGAAATAGCATTGATAACCCCATAGATGTACATATTAAATGTCCATTACACACAACCTTCAAAGCAAATCCCATTGTATCTTGGCTTGTTTGCATTATGCTTTGTTTTTCATGAGAAAGGGTTTTGTGGTACAGCTCAGGGCTAATATTTACCCCCACATTCCTCCCATAAATATGGTGCAGCAACTCTCTTTTGATATGTATTCCAATATATCCTTCAGATTGAATGCCACAGATAGATACAGAAAAGGCTTATATTCTACTAATCCAAACTCTATATGACAATTCCATCTCAGAGGGGACAGTTACTATTTCCTTTCCTTCATTTTTGAAAAATACTATCTGTTTTTAAATATTAAGTTGGCGCAATTTCCCCTGAGAGACAGCAAATAACTGAATTCACACACATTTGATAAAATGCAGATTGCATAATATAGCATGATGGCTCTGTTCCATTATGCTTCATTACTAGGTTGAAAATTACTGACACAGTACATTTTTCTCTTTAGTGTTCTATCATTCTAAATTATGACTGCACTGTAGGTTACTCTATGTAGTAAATACTCTAAATGCAATTCCTGCCTGACACCCTACTGAAGTGAGCAACACCTTCCTTCCCAGGTGGTCCTGGGACCTTACTTAAATTCTAGATAGGTATTTACGTTCTACCTGCCTGGGGTCTCCTTTAGACTTAGCAAATGTACTCTTCATTTGTCATTATTTTGTAGTGGTGCTGCAGGCTATGGAACAGCTGCAGTTGGATACTCGGCAACCTTGGCACCTTGGTATAACTTGCCTCAAGTGTCTTCCAAACTCTCCAGAATTATGAGACAAAAACTGATAGAAAGCAACTTGGTAGTAGTGATGGTTGTGTTTGTTTTTAGTATTTAAAAATAAATAATTGAGTTCAGCAGCTTCCTAAAGGTGCCAAACTACTCATTCTTCAGCTGTAGTGCTAATGGTTGACAGGTTCTTGAAAGAGTCTGACGTGCCTTAGAAAGCAACGTTAAACTACTCTAGAGAAAAATATGCAACCAGTGATAACTCTGAGAGAGCAGAGAGGAAAGAAAGCAAAACAAGGAGCAAATTGTTTATGCCTGATCCAACACTATTACTCAAGATTATGTTTCCCCTTATGCTCTGTGAGGACTACAGACAACCAAGTAGAAGGAGAAAATTCCTACTTACAAACAAAAAACTCACACATCATATTGGAAGGAAGCAAGCATTTTCTGATTTTTTTCTGGGTGGAAAAAAACACCAAACCAACATAAAAGCAAGGGAAATATTCTGAACCCAACTGCTTTTCCTAGTAGCTTACAACACTCATCTCTAATTCAGAAAGCTACAGTGCAAACCCTGTCCCTTGTCTGATAGAGGTCTGCAAAGAAGTTTTCCACTTTCATATGATCTGAGCCCTGAAGCATTAATTTTTTCTTTCTCCGATTTTGACTGAGATATCCTCAGGGCCCGAGAAAAATTTGCAGTCATAACTTACATACCTGCTGATAATTCCCAAATAAAAGCACAAGGACTTCCAACTAATTCCCAAATAAAAACACAAGGACTTCCAACATCTGACTTAGGTAAATCCATATTTACATTAATATGTTTATGTGAAAGCATTAAAGTGAGAGTTTTTGAATAAAGATCATTCTATTCAACATTTTCTTCATTTCCAAACTCCAAATTAATCATCACATTGTTATATGTAAATAATTATGTACAGTATATAAGTGATTAATGTGATCGGAGCAAAGTTAAGGATATCTCTGGCTTTCCAAGTAAGCATTCTCAATAATGAAATATTGGATAAGCAATCTAATTTTCCTAAATTATATCATGCAGGTATAGCAAATCTTCAATAAATACACAAGTGTTGTGTCTAAACAGACCTTGCTACAAAATCAACATTTTTCAAAAAGACCATTAGCTAAAATAAGACACCCTTATTTAGCAAAGATATGTCTGTCACTGAGGCATTTTCTCCAATTTAATTCTTAATCAATTAATCTAGTTCTACATTCTAGTCCACCATCTTAAGTAATCAAAACTGATTAGAACCTGTAAAACTTAACTAAATAAAGTATTTGTCTTTAGTGGTGGTACTTACAGTAAAAATTATGTCTTGCTTGTGGGTTCCTCATTTGGTGATGTAATATCCAGAAGTCACCATGCTTTTGTTCTAAGGTAAAGCATTTCCTTTATTGCTGTCTTCAAGGAGTCCTCTGAACAAGTCATTTCGTCATAACATATTCTCTTCCAAAGTACACATATGTTCTCTCTCTGTATTTCCTGTCCAAAATACTAAATGCACAAATAAAAATAAACTGTTAAGATGCTAATTATAATACATGGCATTTATATCATGTTTTAAATTTTCATAGTACTTTACAAAGGGCAGCTGATTGAACAGGTAAAAGAAAGTGCTTACAAACCTGAACCAAAATTACCTGAGTCCCTTAAAAGATTGTAGCAGAAATGCTCCAGAAGGTTTAAAGAGAACATAGCTTCTTGACTGTAAATTAATACATGAAAATTAATGTTCCCATTAATTCTTCCTCTCTTAAGCATCAGTCACACAAAACATGCATGTGCAGCATCAGCCTAATTGCCACTGAAAGACCCCAGGATGTTTTAATCAGGTGTGCCTCAATGTATAAAATTTGTTCCATTGTTTGAAGAAGGAAGGTTTACATTTCTCCAATTTCTTTTCTTATTTATGAGTTTCCTAAGAGCGGTCACAAAACAGGCTATTAAGGATCTTGTCTCAACTGTATCAATAGTTATTGATTAGGAAATTGATGAGGACTTATTGATCTTAAGGAGGGAATAACATAATCTTTAGAGTTTGATTTTATTTCCTGTAACATTTTTTTTAGAAATTAATTTTTCTCCCCCATCCCTCCTTCTTCCCCATGGACTGCAGTATTATAAATACCTGAGATACAAATTTTGAAAAAGGATACTGATTTATTTAGTTCCCCACCCTCAGCTGCACACAAATTTGCCAAGTTCAGATGTCATTAATTTGAGGCATACAGTTTATATTTTCACTGAATTCCTTCAAAGAAAATCATATGTTGTAGTTACTCCATATTCTAGAAAATCATATCACATGGGAGTCTTACACAGAAAATGTGGTTTGTTAGTGATAATATTTGTGAACATACAATTGTCACAACAGTCACCTAACAAGGTAGACAAAAAAATACTATTTCAAGTAATGTGGTGATACAGCAGTTATAAAACCTTATTCTTAATTTTCTGATATATCTTTCTAAATATTTGAAGATATGGTGAGAGGTTAAGAGAATGAATGCAACCATCTCTTAAATATTTTATAATCCATTTAGAAACATATACATCCACAGAGGAATATCTTCATCAGTAAAAAAAAGTCTAGCTTGACCTCTGGGACTTAAATTGTAGCCAAAGAATTGTACATGCTTTATTTCCAATACACTATTTATTATCTGAATTCTTTTATTGCCAACAGAGGAACTCCTCTAGACAAAAAAAAAAAACAATCTGAAAAAACCCCCTGCTTCTGAAGACTGTGTTACAGAGAACTCATTCCCATTCTTATTCAATCAACAAGGAATTTTCTGTGTGATAGCACTAAAACACAGTCCTCATGGCCAGTCTTACAATGCCACTTTTTAAGATTTTCATAGAACCTCATAATAGGGAGAAGTGCCATATGTGAGTCCCTGTGATAACACTTCAATAGACTCACATATCTAATTTTCACAACTTTCCACCAGAAGCTCTAAAAATAGTCAGTATTTTGCTTAAAGCCCTGAAGTCAGGCAGACATTTTAGAACACCAGTTGGGGTTTTTTTCTTTGATTTTTTGTATTTTTCTTGGGGTTAAAATTTAGAAATATGAGTTGTAGTTGAAAAAGACCAAACAAAACAAGAACATAATAATATTTTTGTTAACTTTAAAAATTCATACTTCCCAAGAGCTTGATAGCTATGATGGAGATGTACATGCAAATTAAACAAAAATCTGCCTTGCAGCAAGACTTAGCTATGTGTAATTTCTTACTAATCACTAGTGCAAGGAGTTCTTTAAAACAGAGAATTGTTCTGGTTTTGTGCATTTTAAGTACAGGATCCCAGCTACTCTGTAAGCAAAAGCTTACAGTAACAGTTCTGATAGGCAATCCTCCCCTGTTGCAAGTGATACAGATCTTTTGATCCAACCTTCTGCCTCTCTGTGGAAACAAACACGGACACGCTACCAGCTAAGAACCAACACAAACCAACCCCACAAAAAACCCAAGCCTTATGAATTTTAGGTAAAAAATAAGTAAGAAGATCTCGGAAGTGAAAGAATCATCAGAGATGGTCAAAGCAGGCCCGACACTGTGAGCTGAAAGCCTAAATTATCATGAGAGATTTTCCACATAGCATGTGCTTCTGCAGTAATTCTGTTTTGATTGCTTGGCCTTTCTTTTCTGCAGGCAAAACCATTTGTCTGGTGTGCATGTTTATTAAAATCCTTTCGGGTGATCAATTCTCTTTATTTAAGCCATTTTTGATCATTTGCTTATTACACAAGCATGCAAATTGCCTGTTCTCATTTCTGTTCGGTTGTGTTACTCGTTTCTGTGAGCAACTGCCACAACTCCCTGTAAATCCAGTGTGCCTGCACCTGGGCACTGACAATAACATATCAAATGAGTTCACTTAATATGAGTCACTTAATGAAAATCTTTGAGTGTAAATCCAGAGAATGAGAAGAGTTAGCATCTATGAATCAGAGATGAATTGACAGGTTTTCCTGGAATTTGTAAGGGATCTCTGCTGGGTTGTCCACTGAGAATTAGGACAGATCAAATTATCTCTTCCTCGATAAATTACTGCAAATCTCATTTAGTCTAAGGTTATGCAGCCACAACTCTGATACTATGTGTCTTCACGATGTTCAATTGTGGTAATTTGAATTTTCTAGAAACTGAAAAAACTGTTACAGCTAGTAGATCTATTAATTTCCATTTTGTCCTTACTATTTCCATCCTCTCCCTTCTCTGTCCCTTTTTTCCCAGCCCTGTCCCCAAAAACATCTTTTCAGGATCTCTTTAGTGTCTGCTGTAGAATACACTGAGATAGCCCAGAAGATCTTCATGTCACATAGAGACATTTTAGGTTTAAAAAAAAAATTAATTGCATAAGTTTATCTGCTTTTTTTTGCTTTATTCTGTATTTTTGTCCATCTATCTGTAGTTCTGTTTTCTGTGCTGATTGCAATTTGCAGTTGTGAATATATTCCCCCAAAAGTATGAATTATTAATTTCAGTAGAGTTCAACATACTCTTAGCTCCGCAAAATTGCTTTGCCTCTCTCTCCTTTTCCATCAAAAACTCTGTGAATTGATTCCAAGTTTCTCTTGATGAAATTTTAGAAGATGAAAATGCAGTCACTTTTGACTGGTGTCCCACAAGCACTCACACTCAATGCATACACACAGCAATCTAGGGTTTGGAGCACAGTAGCGAAAGACACCTTGGAACAGACCCCAGAACCATTTGCCCTTACGTATCAGAGAAAGTTTTACTGGGCTATAGTAGCTGATAGAAGACAGAAAACATTCAAAGTTTCAAATGCCTTTTGGGACTTCTACCATAAGACATAAACCTGTTGACATCCTGTATTGTACAAATATAACAAATTACTCAAATTACCCTTCTCTGAAGAGAGTAATAAAAGACTTTCCTGCTGACAAAGTTCAATAAAGTTCAGATGCTTGCCTCACACCTAAGTCATGGAAAGCTACCAAAAAAAAAAAAATGAAAAGGAAATACTTGCTTGTCCCTTCTCACATCCCAAGACAATTATCACCAGCCAATTACTAAAAATACTAGGCTAAAGGCATCCACTTACTTCCTCATCTGGAGTAACTGGCCTAAATTCCCAGTATCTGAGAAAATGGGCCAACTCCAAACATAGTCCAGGTTCAAAGCCAGTGCACAGAGACACCCAAGCAAACGGCAAAGTTGCCCACTGAGTTTCATCGCATGAGCACTGAGTCCATATCAGAAGTGATAAAAAACAATAAACAATACTTCACATCTTCCTAAAACTTCTCTCTCTTGCACCTGAAGGTATGTCCTTCTCCTACTTCAACACAAACAGGTGAGTTTCAGGAATTGCAGGTGTTGATTTTAGCCAAACTATCTGACTGTCCTGAGACAGAGTGCACAGTGCTCACAGGCTGCCTTACCATGAATCAGCTTTTAGTAAGTTGTTGTTTGCAACCTCTTAGCTTCTAGCTGTCAGTTCTCATGGCAGCCACAATGCCTGAAAATTGCCCTAAAGGTAGGCTGCAAACCTACTAACCCTTGAAATGGGCAATTTTATCATTTCAGCAAACAAGCCCCAATTGAGCTTGGGTAAGTAAACCAATAGTGCACTCTTTGACTGAATCTATGGCTGTCTTTGTTTAAATATAGAATGTTTTCCTTATTTAAATAAAGACATCAACTATCTTACCTTGTGAAGATTCAGCTTTCCTAAAAGTGTATTGCTTTATATATTCATACCAGGTATGCCACTTATAGGGATAAAGTGCACAACTGAAAGGGCGACATCATTAAGTTATCAATAAAATATTAAAATTAACTATTTTTCTTATAAAATCTTATCAGATTAATTCTTTTTGAAATCAGTGGACAAAGACCACTTTGGAAAATACAACTCCTAAGAATTAGAAACATAAACTATTTTTATAAATAAAAATTTGTCTCCTCTCAAAGACATATGAATCTTGTCTAATCAATCCTCTGTATACAGGTTCCATAATGTCTCTTGTCTATTTAATCTTATATCATTTTGCTGAAGCAATATTGACTCTATTCTATTGTACAGATACAAATACTTGGGCCAGATAAAGTATCTTAACTGTGCCTGAACTGGAAGAATTGGGCATAAAACTGCTCCTGCGTTATACTTCAGTCCCTGAATTACACATCAATCACAGAAAGTCATGCAATGCCTACTAATGCTGATCCAGGCAAAAGTTTGAGCCCCTGTACCTTCAACAGCATCACAGGCAGAACTGTACTGGTGGCACCACTGATTTCAGGTATAATTAAACTACTCAAGATGATGACATTGGTTTCATCTAAGAAATAGGAAACAGATTCAGAAGAACTGAATTGCAAATTTTAGACGCAAAATCATATTTTAAAAGGCATATACATCTATGTACATGTGTTGGCACAAAAAGTATTATAGTACAATAGGAACATCATACTACACTGACACACAACCACAGCTGCAGTGAAAGTAAAACATGAACACAAAACTGAAAATTCTTTTCACTCAGTGTGACAAGAATTTAAAACAATCAAATTACTATAGGCATTTATGTGACTATTTTTACATTTAAGAATATTCAGATTTATGTACTTGATATGGAAGTTGCAAAAGAAATTAATATTTTTTATCAATTTTCACTAAAATTTCTCTTTACTAATATTTAACGTTTTAATATTTAAGATGAGGAAGCACTTAAAAAGTGTGAAAAAGCCACAGGGCTACGCATGAATATGGAGAAATGGCACAAGAATGCAATAACAGAATCAGAAGGACTAAGAAACAAAATGAGTTTTAAAAGCAATAATGGGGGAAAAAAGCAGAAGAAAAGAGTTCTATTAATACTTCAAAATTTAGTGAAAAACAAAGGAAAGTAGATTCATTATTTCACAAGGGGAAGAGCAAACAACATATGACTCAGAGAAGGTTGAAGCCTAATGAAATAAGGAAGACTCTGCAATTAACGAAGTCTTACTCACCTTGTTAAGCTGGAGTTCCCTCCAAGAATAAGATGCCCCACATCTCCATGGAAATTCCATGTAACAGGGAGGTAAGCAGATCAGCAGTCACCAGGCTGGTGTTAAAGTAACATTTATACTGTGGCCATAAAGAGGCCTGGGAAGGAAAAATGCAGCACCGTGGCCATTTTACAGGGAACAGCGTGGCATAAGAATGTATTTGGCTTTTAGGGAAAAGGATAGGATTATGACAACTCGTGTTTCTAAGAAAAGTGCTCTCATCTTGAATGATAATGTATCAGCCTCAGAAATGGCCTCCTAGCCAACAGTTAGGGGAAGGAATGAAAACGCTGCCAGTTTGGAGGAGAGAATGGAGTATGAAAAGAGAGAAATTTGGGAAACCAACAATCCCGTTCTGTCCTGTTTAATCTGGCACAGCAGCCTTCAGCTATTTATTGCATTCATCTTTTCTTATAACATCATCCTCCTCCAAAGAACAGAGAAACAGCCTTTCCTTAAGCAGATGATCTCTTCATACATGCATGCAGACTGCCAATTTCAGCCCAGCCAAGGGAGGATTTTAAGAGCTGGATTCTGCTCCTCCTGTATGAACAGAATCAGATGGATGCTGTCTGCAGCTAGATCTGCAGTAACTTGCTGTGCCCAACAGGTCTGTAGAGACAGGATTAATTTGAAGACTGTGAGACAGTATTACTGGAAATAGACAGCATAATTCAATATCCCCAGCATGAAAATGGAGTAATTTACTGTCACTTTTCACAGACTGACTAGAACTTCATTTGAATTATACAAGAGCACCCTTCAGTTTTAGAAAATATGGGTGCTTTTGTACAATTGAGGCAGATGGATGGCTGCTCCATCTTAGAAAAACAGAGCTACATGTTAGAAAAACAATACCCTGTAAGATAATATTGAAATATTGATATGTAAAATAGGTGACACCAGACACACAAACATCTTGCACATGTAGTTTGCATTCAAGTAAGCTGTTTTGTTTGATGATGGGAATGTGACATTAGGAAATTATAATGAGCCTTTCTGATGAGTCTGACTGCCATTTGAGTAGCATCTCTGGAACAAGACTGGCTTTGGAAGTTGCTCACATCCCCCCACTCACTTGTCATTTCTGCCATAAGTCTCAAATATACATTGCTGTGGTAGAGAGGAGAAAAATCTTACCCAAGAAACATCAACACATAAATGGGTTGAGCCAAGGGGTACTCTAAGAGCTACATTTCTCTTTCAATGTTGATGGGCAGTGTATTCCAGATGGTGTGGTTCTGTGAACATCTCCAATTGCCTTCATCTGAAGGAAGGCAAAAGCTCCATAGTCCTTTGAAAAGTCAACACTAGTAACGTTATCAGTAACAGTGTTAAGAAAATCCAAACCTGTAAGTTGCCTCTTATTAAACACAATAATTTTGTTAATGGACAACCATTTCACATGTACCTCAGCCTTTCTAATGATTTCATAGCCATGAGGAACAAAATTATTTCTATTTCCCATAGAGTACATATGTCAGATTTAATGGTCTGAAAGGTAAATAAGAACTGAGCTGCTAAATCCATAGTAGCATTCAACATCCATGAAAATCAAAATGTTCTCCATTACACTTAAACAGAGGTCATTAGATATTTTCAGGTCATGATCTGAAACATAGCATAATCTTTGCCCAGAAGGCAAAAGGATTAAACAGAAATACTTCCAGTCACTTCTGTACAAAGTATAGAGAATCAGCACTAAAAAGTGAATCTGCTTAAATCTGTACCGAAAGTACTCAAAAGGACAAGGTACTTCAAAGTTGCTGTGAACTGTATTGTTCTTCAACAGACTTATAGACAACTGGGCCTTATGGATATTTGGATTCTGTAAATAGATTGTTGAAAGCATGCATTTCCTGCTACAATATAGTGAGATGCTGCTACTGGGTGTGCTTGAGGAAGAGAGTTTATTGTTCACCAATTCACCAGGTGAGGGAAGAGTCATATCAAAAATGGATCCTGAACCTACTTCCTCCTGTCATGTTAGTTCTGCAGTCAATAAAAACTCTTATAAGGATACAGAGGTTTCCTCTTACTCCTGTGCCACATAAACTTACATTCCAAGGCCAGCAAAAATCAGATTGGATGGGAAGAAAGAATTACAGGCAAGGATGAATATAGGAGAGGACTCCATCTCTACTACATGGACTGCAGCAACCTGGAAAAGCAAGCTGAAGATAGGAACAGGAAAACAGCAGAAGCTTTCATGCTTTTTGTCTGTCCCAAAGCCTTTATAAGCTCAGATGGTTTCAATTTGTACCAGGGAAGGTTGAGAAATAAGTTGACAGGGCAAAATAGGTAACCAAACTCAACTCAGTTCTCTTTCCACCCTTCATTATCAGGACAGGAGCAGTTAACCCAGTTCCAGACTTAGCCCCAACCATTAACTTTGGCAACAGAAATAAATGTTCCTTCCCACATTGATGGAAAGCTGTGCAGCAGCTCTGTCACAACACAACTAGCAAGAAAAAAACTGTTTGCCAACTTTTTTATAGCCTACACCTTTCCTGTGATGTGGAAATTACATTCCCCTGACCTTTCTTTTCACCAACCTGTCACTCAACATGTTGTTTCTGCATTTCTTTCAAATGTTGCCAGTTTTTGGAAGAAAAAAAGAAAAAATTGCACATATTCCTATACCCACATGAAGATATGAAATGTAACAATGTGATAAAATGGTACCAATTACCTTTCATTAAAAATCCAAGCACCTAAAAGCATGAAAATGAATAATTAAGAACATCAATCTGCTGCCCATAATATCACCACATTATGCCTATTTCAACATAATGCCATTTACTGTCACACCTTGATTGTTTTAAAAATGTATAATTTTGTTTTCTTGATGTCAGCAGCTAAATGTGTTCACTGAAAAGAGTGGATTCTGGGTGGAAGGTACATAGAAACAGAAAACAAAATTAAAAAAAAGGAAACATTACTTAGCTGCTAGAAATAAGTTGTATTGAACACTGCACCTTGGCTTTTACTGTTTGATGGGGAATGAAAGACATGAGGTACATTAATTTGAACCCATAATGTAATGGAGGTCTAGCAGAACCAGAAAATGTAAGCCCAAAATATAAAAACCATCAAAAGCAGGATGGTAATTTAGAGCAGGGATAGGACTGCTATAGGACAGCTTTCCAGCAAAGGCATTCTAAACTTGGGGATGTCCATCCCCACCCCTAAATCAAAGCTTTCCCCAACAAGTTCATATTGTATCAAAGTAGGCCAAACTTTTGGAAGGGGGAATGAATCATCTGTTATTATTTTACATCAGCTCATTCAAAACTTATTCTGACCTTTTTGATGTAAGATTGATGTATTTTGATCAGGCCAACCTGATGTTTTTGCATAGAACTGATGTAAAAGAGTTGAATAAGCATTCATACAAATATTTGCAGTTTAATGATTTCGGTTAGCTACGTATTCTTTTTCTTCAAACTGACAAGACATTTCATAGAGCTGAACATGGAAAACACATCTCAAAACTGCATTCACAACTCTGAATTTCACATTCTCACATGCAAGAACTGGGACCTAATCTGAAACCACTCTCTTCTACAAGTCCCTGGCAACTGCCATTCACTTCACCCTTGCTAGAATATCACCTAGGTACCCATTTAACTTGGGGACTAAAACATCAGGGCTGAATTTTGCAGGTTTGCTGTTGCACAGCCTTTTTTATTTGTTACTGTTTAAGCAGAAGTCCTTGCAGAACTGAGAGACTGCTCATGGTTTTGGAGCCATTATCCTGAAGGGAGACAAGAACAGCTTTGAAAGGATTCAGGTACTATCTGGATAAATATATGAGGGAGATGAAACCTGAAGATGGATTTCACAAGCTGGAAGAGAACAGATCATGCTGAATTATTCATCCAGCTCCAAACATTGATTAAATCCAGAGCTGGTGGCTGAGAGCTCAAGCCAACACAGATTTACAACTGAACAAAATTTAGTACCAGAAATAGTTCCATCAGTAGTTTTGCAGAGCAAGTTGCAGTTTCTCCTCTCATTTTTGACATACACTTAGTCAAGATCTTATTGTTGGGCTTATGAAAGAGAGGAGGAGAAGAGGACTTACATATTTCTAACCCACAGTTCAAAGACTATAGATGCCTTTTTGCTTTACAAAAAGAGACTTTTCTATAGCATTATTCACTTTGTAATAGTAGAAGTATAGAAATTCAGGCAGTATTTTGAGCTGGTTTTAAGCCGATGTTAACTATTGATCCATGAGTAGGGAAAGTTTGTTTGAATATTTGAAGCTGCAACAAGAGCAGACAGAAGTTACTTTCTGTCTTTGAATTGGCCACATCTGAGTAGTTGCTATATGCAACTGTGCTGTATTAGGTCATGGCCATTGTAGGAACCAGGATATCTGACTTGATCAGTCTAATGTGATTCAGAAAGTCATATGTCCCTATCTCCTATAAAACCCACAGAAATATAAATGTTACACAAGTAGGTTTGATAAAATCAGGCTACTGTCATGGTCTCTTTCTAATGCACAAGGCAGACCGCTACTGGTGTACCAAACATAAACTCAATCATGTCAAAGGGTTCTTGAGAGATACAGCTCGTTTTTGTTCTGCCTATTGAGAGTTTTGTTCAGAGAAGCCAAGTATGTTACGGCTTTGCAGCCTCCCCTTCTTCTGATGACTATTCCTTCTGAAGTTTAGTCTGTCAAAATTAGAATAAGAGGCTGCAGAACATCCTACAAAGTGCCATGATTTCTGTACTAGCAGAATGCATGCATATGTGTAATTCTTAGCGAAATGACATTTGGCATACACACGCCTTCCTGCATTGTTTGGGGCACAAAAATAAACAAACAGGAGGCATATTTGTTTCACTGTTTTCCATGCAAAAATTAGAAAATGTCAGACTTGACTTGTGCATAATGCTTTCAAAGGATAAGATTCTCTAAGTCAGTTCTCCTCCTATTTAATTTGTTTTTCTATTAGCAGAATGATATTTGCTCAAATGGAATTGGTCTTGGTCTGCTCAAGTGTGAGAACAAAATAATATAATTCCTTTGTCTTTTCCAAATCAGCATTGCTGTGATGCTTTCAATTATTTCAACACTTCTATGATTTTTTTAAAAAATATCCTGGTACTACAAAAACTGATCTTCTTTAATCTGTTTTATCTTGGTCAAATTCCAAGCTTCGTGTAACTTTTGTTGCTAATATTTCCTCATTTCAAAATAAGGCTTTGTACATTTTTTCAGCTCATAACCTTTCTTTATATAATTGCTGTAATTGTACTTTAGCAAGAGCACTTGAATGGTTGAGAAAAATATCTTATTAAATCTATGATAAAGTAGGGACTGAGCAATCGTATGCTGCAAGGGGAGGAAAATCGCCAGCAACTGCACATTATAAAGGTTTCAAAGCGCCTTGATGATCTGCCTGTGGCTCTCTGATTGATGGACAGCAGTAGATATGCATAAAAGAGTGTGGGTGCCTCAAGCGTGGCCCTGACTACAGAGAAGTCAGAGAAAAAGATAAAGAAAGTGCTTTGCAGAAACCCACTCTCTTGTCTGGACTGATAAGCATACAAAATAAAGAATCTACACTAAACATGTGTAAGTGTAATGCAGAATGTATCCATCCTCATACATACTATGTTTCAGCATAGTGGCTCACTACTGTCCTGTATTCTGACATGAACCAAACCAGCAAACGGTAACTGTGTGAAACACTTGGACTGAGACCCAGTCCCTTAATCACTTGGATAAAAGTGGCAGTTTCAGATGAAAGGATTTCCAGCCACCCTGCCAGAATTGAGCAGGGAGATTACTACAGGTAGCACAAAACATGTAGTGCCAATGGCAGAAGACATCAACAGTGACATATCTACAACTACCTGACCTTTTCAGAGGCAAGTACTCCTCCACCTGTTTCCTAGACTCCATAGGACAGACACACATCAAGCTCACACAACTTCAGGTGCCACAAATGCATAAGAATTCAGCAGGAAAGAATTAATTAATTAATTAATTNTACAAATTTTTAAGGTTTAGGGAAATAAAATGTTATAGAATTTTGGAGGGAGGAAGGCTTTTATTTGTTTATTTCCTTGTCTTCGAAATGAGTAAAATCAGATGATGGAGAACTCACATTTGAATACTTTTGTGTTAAACTTTTAAAGAAAGTACCCACTGATTTCTAACCTACATTCTGCTGTGTTTCATAGAAATCCCATGCCAATGGGGTTTCTCTGTAGAGAGCTACATTTTACCTATTGCTATATCAATAACTCTCCCAGTCTTCTCCAAAAATTCCCAGAAGGAATGATAATTTTTAGCACCACAGTTATTTTCTACAGTTAGAACTATGGGTCTATGCATGGTCATTAACAAGCTTCACAACAAAACAGCATGATTTCAGTGCATCCTACCTGAAAACTCAAGAGCCAAAGCCACTTTTAGACCATCACAATTTAGTGGACAGCTCTTGTTCTCTCACATTCTCTGCTCCTTCCTACCTTCTGTATGACCTGGAAGTTTTTCCCACAGGAATTTACCCTGGAGCAAGCCAATTGTCATTTAGGAACATGGCCCCTTCATGCATGGACACAGTTCAAGCAGGAGATCAGCACATTGTAGTGCAGCCCTGTAATCCAAGAAGCTCGTCTGTTTTCAGTGAGATCAAAGGTATCTTGACTTTGGCATTTAGAAATCTAGAGACCGATTAAAATTCTAGAATACTCTGACAACAGCTGCTTTAAACAGAAGTTACCAGATGGTAATATTTGTGTGGGTACCATGTCATCTGGCAAGGAACAAGCTAATGATGCACAAAATGCTTTGATGTACAGCCTTCAAGCAGTAAACTTAAAGTGATATGAGGCCATACAAGGACTCATCTACACTCCTTTGCATTTGTGATACAAATAATTTTTACCAATACAAGTGTACAGGTAAGGTGACAAAAAGTTATTTGGTGCATGATGGTTGTTGGCATAAAATGTCACTCTTCAAAATGAATAATATTTGTGAACTTCTGCATAAATTTGCACAAAGCTATAGAACATGTTTTAGATATATTGAAGTTAGGATGGTGAGTGTGTGAAATATAACAATCCAGCAGTCATATGGAGATCGGAGCACAGGCCTTTTAGAGTCACATTTTGGAAATGGAATGCGATGACAGCCTAAAATGCCAAAACCAACCAAACCTGTCAAGTTTAAGGAAAATCACTCAAAAACTCAGGAAAGACTAATTATATGGGTATATCATCAACAGAGACGAGGCTAGAGTTATTCCCAACAAACAACTTTGTATTTCAAGGCCGATAGTTTCAGAGCTACTTGCTCTGTGTGTATGCATAACAGGCTCTGATTCAACTCCTTTCATATGAATTATATGATTGATAACAGAAAATGACAGAAAGAGTAAGTAGATTTTTTGCACTGGTCTTGCAAGGACATGTGAAGAGTCTGAAGGCTCAAAACATCAATATCCTAGATTGTTATTTGCTGAAGAAACCCGCAGAGCATTGTTCATGCAGAAGTAAAAGTATTAGTATCTATTAAACCATGTGCTATTTCAAGAAATACATTGTTATGGTCTGCATTTCAATTCTTACTTCAGAGCTCACACCCCCTATTTGTAACCAACCTGTCTATGCAAAATGCAAAACTAAAAATAGACCTCCATATGCACCTTGATTTCACTCTTTCATTTGATCCTTGAGCACTTGCACTACAAAAATGAGAACCTATTTAAAGTTTATACTTTTACAGATCAGGGCTCAGCTGGAATCTCCCTGAAAATCATGTTGAACAGGTAGCCTGCTGATTTAAATTACAGTGTTGAAATCTTTATAAAAGAACACAAAATAATTCTGAGTGATTAGTTCAACATTTTTATGTGCTTAAAAGCTCACTGAATTTGGGGTTTTTGTTTGTTTTATTGAAAAATGTAGCAGGCTTGATTTGAATAAAATAATCTGTTTCTCATAAAATAAGTCAGTTGACAGATAACCAGAGCTTGACCAAGGTCAGATAACTTATATTCATGAATGTGTACCTCTACAAAGCACAAAGATATTACTCATTACAATTATTACTTCTCTTAGGAAAGAGCCTCTAAGGTATGCATGTGCTATACAATCAACTGTTTAAAATAAATTAAAATAAATGGCTGATCTAAGTCATTTACTGGTCTGTGACTCTGGTGGTCATCCTTTGGTCCTCTATCTTGCTGTTTAGGACTTCTGAGAAAGTAATTAGAGTGATAATTGTTGTCCTTAGAAATTTAAGACAGAATAATCACATCAAATCACATCAGCTTATTTATGTACTTTTGTATTTGTTCTGTTGGACATTTCTCCAGGACAACTATTATACTCAATATCCTCAGTATATTAGCATCCTGTAGTANATGCATAAGAATTCAGCAGGAAAGAATTAATTAATTAATTAATTAATAAGAATCAATCATAAGTATTCAGCAGGAAAGGAGAGCTTTGAGAATCTTCAGAACACAAGAATCACAGCAAAACACCTCTTTCTCTTTGTAATATCTCTATACACCAGCACCTACACTAGAAAATACTCCCAAAGAGCAATCCTTAGGAATAGTAATAGTATCTGCATTTTCTAGTAGAGTACCCCAGTCTTCTCAACTGGTGTGTTTTTAAGGGCTATATGGCAAATACTAATTCAAACTTTGCCCAGTATAAAAAGCAAATGGGG
>VWZD01000245.1:1270300-1368975 GCA_013396695.1 Sakesphorus luctuosus
CTCACACCCCCTATTTGTAACCAACCTGTCTATGCAAAATGCAAAACTAAAAATAGACCTCCATATGCACCTTGATTTCACTCTTTCATTTGATCCTTGAGCACTTGCACTACAAAAATGAGAACCTATTTAAAGTTTATACTTTTACAGATCAGGGCTCAGCTGGAATCTCCCTGAAAATCATGTTGAACAGGTAGCCTGCTGATTTAAATTACAGTGTTGAAATCTTTATAAAAGAACACAAAATAATTCTGAGTGATTAGTTCAACATTTTTATGTGCTTAAAAGCTCACTGAATTTGGGGTTTTTGTTTGTTTTATTGAAAAATGTAGCAGGCTTGATTTGAATAAAATAATCTGTTTCTCATAAAATAAAAGAAGTCAGTTGACAGATAACCAACGCTTGACCAAGGTCAGATAACTTATATTCATGAATGTGTACCTCTACAAAGCACAAAGATATTACTCATTACAATTATTACTTCTCTTAGGAAAGAGCCTCTAAGGTATGCATGTGCTATACAATCAACTGTTTAAAATAAATTAAAATAAATGGCTGATCTAAGTCATTTACTGGTCTGTGACTCTGGTGGTCATCCTTTGGTCCTCTATCTTGCTGTTTAGGACTTCTGAGAAAGTAATTAGAGTGATAATTGTTGTCCTTAGAAATTTAAGACAGAATAATCACATCAAATCACATCAGCTTATTTATGTACTTTTGTATTTGTTCTGTTGGACATTTCTCCAGGACAACTATTATACTCAATATCCTCAGTATATTAGCATCCTGTAGTAATGCATTTAAGTTGGGCATGTTTATTATATTTATTAACCAAAGGACAAAAATAACAGAATGAGATGTAATAGAACACATACATCTTCTGTGTAGTTAGCAAGCAATGTATTTAATTGTTTCTCCTTCATGTCTGTTGATTTAAGTGAAAGTCAACAACAAAATCTAAATTCAATACAATTTACTCAGTACAGACCACATTCTGCTCCAGAGGTTTGAGCAACCTTGAACTGTAAGTCCTACTGTAGCTCTGTAAGTTTCTGCAGCAACAGTGAGGAATTCCTGTATGTCTGCACTGGAAAGGGAGAAGTGCCCTCCACAGCTCTGTGTCCATCAGCATGAATATGGACATATAATATCCTTCCTACCTGTTCCATGGGGCACTGACACATGAAGAAACCTGGTCCATGTACTTCCTTCATTTTCCCAACACCTGAAGTGTGAGAGAAGTTCTTGTGCAAGAGGGTACAGCCAGAGTGCAACCGTGTTATTTGGAATGATCTGAGGCAGTAAAGAAAAGTGAGAAAAAGCTACAACTCACCCAAAAGTCAGAAGCCCAAGGGCTCAGCATCAGCTGAGGTAACAAGTGTCTGAGGTCACTGTCCACCACTCCTGATGTGAAACAGTCAGGTCATGGATGTGGAAGAGTGGCATATAGCATAGCCTATTCCCATGTGCAGAGGGGAAGGGGTGTAGCTCCCAAAAACTTCCATATCCATCCAGACTAAAGATATAGTGAGCTTAGTACCAGAGTACCTGTCTTCGAGAATTGACGAAAGTATGTGCATGGAGCAGAGTACAAGAACTGCATAAACAAAAGTCATCTCTCTTGGCTGACCATCAAAGGTCTATCACAATGCCATTACCTAAGTCACCATTTTACCTTGACTTACTTCATCAACACTTCTACTTTGTTCAGAGCTGGGTTTAAGTCACAAATTTCAGATGCAGCTCTAAATTTCCCATAATTTTCACATTCAGAGGTATGCCACAAATTTTATTTTCCCATACCTGGAAATTATTCTTAAAAAACTATAGTTCTCCTCTGTCACAATACAGTTTGTAAGCACACACTTGATTCTCCTGTGTGCAATTGTACAATTAAATTTTTCCTATGTTGTTTATTTATCATGATTTCACTTTGTTGACATCTACATACTACATTCAGCTGACAGAACCACTGGCTTCCTTTTTAAATAGTGAATGAAGATTGATAAAAGCAGAGAAAATATGCATCCATAATAACAGTGGAATTTAGATACATGATAAAATGTCTAAAATGCTAAGGATGTTATGGCCTAAGGAGATTTTTTGTCTCCTGAATCATCATAGGACTTTAAGTGTTGTATGGAACTGGAGTTGGAGACAATACATAAAGTCGTTGAGACCAGACGTTGCAGTCTTCAAATAAAATGTAGATGAAAATTGCAGAAACTCTGGAGGTCATCCTACTGTCATTAAAATAAATTGCAACATTGTTGCAAGACACAGGGAGCAGGAGCCAGCTATCTCATAGGTTATTAAATACTGAGCCTTATTTAAAAGTATGTAATTTCTTCAATACTCAATCTTCAAAGCAATTTGTCATACACTATCTAGTTAACCTTCATAATACAAGCACTGTTCCTAAATTTTGAAAACAGGTTAACTAGGGGTAAATTAGTGATCATCTAGCAAAGGTGGGGTAACTGTTCCTCAGGAGCTGCCTCACTCTCTCCAGCTCTGAGTAAATGTCACTATCAGGATTTAAAAACAAAATTTCTTGGCTCTTCTCAGGAAAAAATCCAAAACACTGTCTCACTTTCTATGTTGCATGAAAACAGTCTTAAAATAACACCAGGATCTGCCACATTGTACTATCTATATCCCTTCATTTTAAAAATATTTCATGTAACTCTACCCAAGCTCAATAAAAAGCACCTACGATCTGAAGTAAATAGTACCAATAGTCCCACCAAGGTCACATCCTCACTAGCTTTTTTACACCTACATTAAAATGCCTGCAAAAATAGTTACCCTATAGTCTAACTTCAGGAGAAATTCCTGCTTTTGCAGATCTATTGTTGTTAGGATGCAACAATATCAAAGTCGTATAAGGTTTGCCAACGGTTTGATCATTTCTTTACACCCTGCAGGCAAACAAGCACAATTAATGCAACTCAATCCCTTAAGTCAAAACTACAGAGATCCAAGAATTTCATATTTTTCTAATAGTGAATTTTTCTTTAACCCACAGCACTGCAACATGAATTGAATATAGAGTAGACATAATACCTTAGCAAATATCCTAGATTAACATTTCAATTACTTTTACTACTTTAACAAAGAAAAAATTAATAAAATAACTGCAGGATTAAGTAGCTACTGTCTAAAGTTTCCAGTCTTATTATGATTTGTTCAAACCCATTACAGGTACTTACATATCCCCATTCTCAGAGAAGGAAAATGGAACCTATTTTTGTTCAAAGATAACAGCAGGCATTCCCAGTGATGCGCAGGTCCTATCAAAACCAGCAGCTAGGTAGAACAGAGACATTGTGCTCCTTAAAGATATTTAGCAAAGGGGATTTTCATGTCAGTCTGGACCTGCCATTTTTAAATGACACCTCCTGACCCTCTGCAAGAAGGGGTAAAAGATGTTGGATGTTTCCTAGGTTTTTTGACACAAATGTCTTGAGGTAACATAACACTGCTAATCATATCTCTTTTAACATACTAATATAAAAACTTGATCCTCATTTATTTTCTGAAGATGCTCAGAGGGATTTTCATTTTGATTGTCTCTGTTATCAAGTACAAACTCAACTTTAGCAAGAAGCTGCTATGACCAATTTAGATAATGATGTCTCCTTTAAGTTACTTGTTTCATTCTCTGTTTACACCAGTAATTTGCATTAAAACGTGTCTTTCAAGTCGGGATATTCTATGTCTTGTTTAAAGCCTTAATTCTAATAATTTTATCCACTTCAAGATCCCTTTATAGGCTCCCGTGTGGGTAAGCAGTATTTAGCACAAAAGGAGAGTCCAACTCCAAATACAGACAGTTGTGTTCAGCACTGTGTTTGTTACCACATTCATTTCCTGCATTCCTGTTCTGACATGAATATAATTTCCCAGTGCAGAGAAGCCTCAGTTGTAGACAGCTTACAGAGATCAGCCTCAGGCCACTAGTACTCTAACAGAAATGCTAATCTTTCCTTGGAGACTCATGCCATTTCTGGAATGAAGGCTGATTTGTCAGCATACAAACGAGGATGCTAAGTTTACTTCTTGGAGTAAGCATATCTGAAATTTTCCCAGGGACAGGAAAGATTATTCCTTCTGTGCTATCACTACTGGAATTACATATTTTGAAAAGCAAGGGAATGACTTTGAGGAGTAATCAGTTCTCCTTTACTTCCCACTATCACCAAACCCTTGCTCTTGACAGGCTGATCACTCTCTTTAACCCTCTATTTAAACTGCTGGGAAGAAGTGATTATACAGGGAGTAGGGAAAGGAACACAAAGGAAGGAAAAAGGTGTGTGGTTAGGTTTAGTTTTGATTCCCTACCTACACAATAGTCCATAAAGATTCATGCTACAGTGATATCTCATAGCACAAATTGCCTCATGTAGAGTTAAATCATTTTTTAATTTGGAAACTTAACAATCAGCAAGAATGCTTGCTGGCAGTACACAACAGCTCCTTCATCCAAGGAGGGATTCACATCTCCAAGGAGGACATATTCCTTCTACTGGCAGTTAGCCATTTTCTACTTTGTGCCAAAGAGTCTGCAGAAGGTCTGTCAGTCAAGACAAAATACATAGATTGAAAAACTTGGCCATGCCATTCCCCACAGTCAGCTAAAGAACTGAGAGAAAACTATACAGCATCTGTTGAGGATGTGGTAGAAAAGGTGACTTCCAGTTCACCAGTGGGTGAGAACAGATAGTAGAGATGTATCACTTCTGCTGTTCTGAAGACATCTCTCTCTCTCACACACACACATGTTCACACATACCTGTTCAAACCATTGCTGAAACCCACAAGACAACACAGTGCACTGCATCCAATACACATTCATTCAGGACCCACCCAAACAGTACCCACCCATCCTCATTGTACAGCATCACATGTGCGACTGTCCCTCTCTCACACCGCCATTGTTACACTTCTAGCCTTTCCTCAGCTCTCCTTCTTTTCTCAGTCTCTGTGCAGATATTACTGTATCACTGCAATTGCCCCAAGGCAGCCATTCTTACCTTCACATCTGGCACCAGGGTCTTCACCACCAGCAGCTGATATAGCTCGTGTGACTCATTACAAACCTATGTATATCCTATGTAGTGCTGGTTTGGTTGAGAAGAAGCTTTGGTTGGAAACAGAAGAGTGAAGAGACAAAGATGGATATACCATTCATCGCTCAGATATGACTAGAGGTACATGTTGCTGCAACAGATTTACAAGTAGACCAACACTTTTTTTCAATTTGTTTTCAGTGCTCAGGGTTATTTTTGGCGAAGAATGTTATGCTTTGAGTGTCTGAGCTCCTCTGGAGGCTTCTTCCTGTGAACCATGGACTGGTTCACTGAGCAGCCTCCAAGTCCTGTGTGGTAAGCTATCAGTTCCAAGAAGAATGAGTCAAGTGTTTGCCCACATGAAATTCATTCCCTGTTATTTTAGGAAGAGGCAGAGAGGCTCATAACTCATTCTCATCACTGCTGGGAAGCAATCACCAGGTCTCTTGCACAATGCTGTTAACAGTACTTTCATAGTGATTTAGGCAACATAATGTTACAGCCAAGGTAACATATGACATGGCATTGCCATGGAATGTGCCCTTGTACACAAATGAAATACTTCAGTGGATATCCCTGCAATTCACTTCAACAGGGATAATCCATCTGCATCTAGACTGAGATTTGTTGGAAATGTTACAAAATAGATTCATCTAATTACTTTTAAACTTGTTAATGAAATGATAGTATTACTAACAATGATAGCAATAATTTGAATTCTTGTTAATACCATAAATTAAATTTCATACATGTCCACCAACATCTATGCTGCTCACTTCCCTTTGTAAATGCGCAGGGCTTGGTATCCCTGGATCATGAGTTTTATTTCAGAAAAATGAAGCTCAATCTGCAAACCTATATTTGACCTTGTCTTTTTCTAAAATAGACTAAATCTGTGTTCATCCTTCCTTTCATTGTGCAGATGTGTCTTCTGCAATGAACACAGAAAAGCAATACTCAGCAGGATCTGTGGTGAAGATGTTAAATCCTTCACTCCAAACCCAACTTGACAGAGGGCCTGAAGATAATCTCCTTTATCAGACTGCAAATTTCTATCTTGAGTGCCACTGCAAATTACTGCAGTGCTCCATATGGCTGGTGGAGGGGTTCATCCAGGCTGAGGTACTTCATCACTGTAATGTCTAATTAGCTCCATGAGTTCAGGACCTGTAGCATCCACCAGCCCTGCTTACGAGGTCCATATCATGACTAAAGATAACTGATGGTATACCTTCAAACAAGTTTAGACAACAGACTTTTTGCACCAGCTCCCAAATCCTGCCTCGTCTTATGGTTTTGCATTCAGACATGTGGTTTCCTAGGAAGGATCTGGGGATGGTGCCTGCTCTACAGATGCATGATGAAACACAGAACACAATGTCATGTAAAAAGAGAGTGGCAAGTGGCAACTGTAGCTGAGACTGGGATTAAATTCACTTCTAAAACTTCTCTGTCAACAAGTTATTTACGGCTGGCCTCTATATTTTTATCCTTCCTGCTGGTTTGAGTTTCTGGATCATTACTGCAAATTAATGATAAATATATTAGTAAGATAGACTTCCTTTCAGTGGTTGGAAACATGTATTTTAGAAACATGTTCCTTTACCAGTGTATTGCAGGGAGAATTAAGGTTTCCAAGAAACAAATCAGGCTATTTATATATTAGATGAGAAACAGGATAGATTCTACTTTTTAAATTTCAGCAAAAACAAGAGTAACTTACAACTGTGCCATTAAGATGAAGTCTGGAGATAAATGAGCAGATGTAAGCACATTTCTAAGTACCCACCAGTTTAGCTTGGTTATGAGTGAGAATGCATTTCATATAAAAAAGAAGATGCTGGAATAATCTCAGCAACATCTTAATTCTGCAGTCTTTATGATATGCTTGAAGTTGCAGCATGCACAATTTTTTTGAATGTTCAGAGAGCAATATAAGCATTGACAGTTGGAATGTTCTCTAAAGAAATAAAATTTGTGCTTTAGAGTGCTAAGCCACAGTACATAATACTTTTCAGTTCTAATAGTTCAAATCTCACATTGATTTAAATAGGATTCTTTGCTAATGTGACCCCTTCACAACGTAAGAGGTATGGTGGTTAAACTCATGTGACTGCAGCTTCCTGGAAAGAAAATTTAAAATAATAAAGCCACAGAAAACTGCAGAGAAAATCCAAACACATTATAGTACACCCAGCTTAAAACAATATCCACTGAAAGAAAAACAAAGCAGAGAACCAAAGGAGAACATTAATTCATATGAAAATCCCACAGATACATTAAGATTACCAAAGGTTGGAAATACACAGTTACGTCTGATATTTATTGTTCTGAAAATTAGGCTCTAAAGCCTCTAAGGAGTTTTTGTAGCACAACTACATTTCAAGTCTTAGTCTTGATGGCTTTTTTTTACTTAAGTGTTTTTTGCCAGGGTTGGACCTGCCCTATACACCAAGATGGTGACTAACAAATGAAGTAAGACAAATGAAAAAGCTCTTTAGACCTCTTTCAGTGATTCAGCAGGAGGGAGACTGACACAGATTGGTTTACATTTGAAAATGAAATGACATCTCACTTTTGACTCTCTTACCAATTCTTTTGGACATACCATAAGTAAGTAAGGAAAAATTCTGTGGTATTGATCTGCTTGTGCTTTTAAGATAGAGGATGGGGAAAGAGGAAAGAAGGCAGGGAGGGAAAAAGGGCAAGCTGGTTAATGTTTTTCTTTCAGATTGTTTTTTATGAGTCACACCACTAAGTATTTGCATTAGCAGGTCTCCTGCTGCTGCTAGATCATTCAACTGTTTGTTTAGTTGCTATGCCTCTTGAAAAGCCCAATGACACTGAACTTTTATACATCTTCCTTTTATTTTACTAATGAATTAAATCTTTAGGAAACAAAAAGTTCCCACCACTGTGATACCTGTAGCAGTCCTCCCAGTCTCAGTGCTATTACTCACTCAAAGCTTACAGCAGACCAATATTTATTATTGCTTCTTCTTATATTCTTTCCTGACCAAATTGTATCAGAAAAAGTGAAAATAACAACATACCTGGAATGTCGTAATAATCATGTTTAAAGTTCAAAGCTTGTTATTCCCACTTGTGAATTGAAATAAAAGAGTTGCTTAATCTTGAATAACATTTGCAAACCCAAACACTAAGTATAACTTGGACCGAATCACTTTGAAAAAGTTGTAGTTCTTTCTTTAGGTGTAAGACCAACATTGCACAGAAACATATCAAATCAGAAGTTACCTATACACTAAGACTGAGATTGCCTTATTCATGCAGAATCTTGCTACTGACTTTAACAAGAGCAGAGTTGTAAGCAAAACTCTGTCATGGTCAACATGAAGAGAAACCTCTAAGTCTAATCAAAGCAGAGGAGGAAAGATCAGCAGACAGCTTTTTCTGTCTCTATGACGATAAACAGCAATTTTCTGTTCAATCTCCTTCCTCTCTTGCTTACTCCTCTGCATTCTGAATTTTGTTAATAGTTTGCTTTCAACAAACCTTTTTTCCTCCCTCTCCAAGAGTGCCAGCATAAGATATGCTAATTAAATACAAGCTACAAACCTGCCCGTTAGACCAAAAGGCAATAAAAGTAATCGAACTTACCTGTTCACAGAGGATAGTTGAGACTAGAGATCCACTCTGTGTGAAAGATGGGTCCCAAGAGGAGCATTTGTAGAGGAAGCTCTTCAGAATAGCTCTATATCTCCTACATAAGGTGTTTGTTTTGGTTTCCTTCTCTTTAATCAAAACAATGACTGATAGGAGAAAAGTAGGTGTTTAAAGGATGTAAAAGCCTTGTCTTGGTTGTAAAAGAAACAGCACATTAGGAGCAACTTTTCTTCATTGCAGGCTTGTGATCTACACAACTTTTCTCCTAAGCATGGTTCAACCCCAAACAGCGACTGTGTATAAATGGTATCTTCTTACTTATTACATCTGTTCCCTGTGTGAATTCAGACATGCGTGTCCTGACTTCAATAACAAAAATGCTTTTTTTTAAGTTACTTGTTATTCTTGCTACACCAACATAACTGAGGGAGTATGAGCTATAGCTCTTGTCTATCATCAACAGAACTATGGGATAATTAAAGGACTACGCAGTTATTTCTATGCAAATTAACTGCCTAGGTGAAATTTAAAACACAGCTTGCCTTTCAGAACATCTTATCTGTAGTGATCTACTAGAAGACAAGAAGTTAGAAAACAAAAATGTTTAGTTGCCTGATTTATTTAATCTGAAGACTTTCAGGGAAAGAAAGTCTTTCTTCCACTTCACACCTGGGCATATTTTTTGAAGTGACTGAAACCATTAAACAATTATCTGAAGCCAGAAGTTTAATGTCCCTCCTGTACAACTGTTGTTTCATTCTAGACCCATTTCCCCCCTATATGCCACTTGGGCTCAAGACAGCCTTCAGAAAAGGGTCTTTACTAGGATGACTCTGGTACAGCAGTGTAGCTCTCCACTTAACACCACAAGACACTGCAACAATTCATGTTCTGCTACTGATAACTATTTTCTGGAGCAGGGTATTGATGTTTAAATCTCCTTAAGCGTACACAAGGAGCACCAATGATCGGTATGCTCTACTCAGAGCACCTTTTCCTCATCTCTTATTCTATAGCAGCTGAAACCCACTGGCTAAAACAAAGCTGTTCCTCTGTATTGGCTAGAGCACAATGAATAAGAGTATGCAATAAATGCCAGTTAATTAAAATACTCCTTCAGGTGAAGTGCTAAAACACTATCTGGGCTCTGAAAATGCTAGATTTAATCCCTACTAATGATTCCAAGAAGAATTTGTTTCAAATTTGCATGAGCCTGTGCTGTTGCTTTGCTTATATATAACCTTTTTGCCTGATGCTGGGGCCTGTATTCTTCCACTGCAGTTTGTTCCGTTTCAGCTCCGCATTGTGGCACAGCCTCTTAGCAGCTTCTTTGGGAGCTGCATGATCTGAAAGGGAGGGGACAGAGAGTTCTGGATAAACACATTTTTTAAAAACTGCAGAAAATATCAGCTTAGTGCTCACATGAAGTCTAATTTGTTCTCTGGTCATTTAATGTAGATAACAGACACTGGTGATAGAATGTGTGTGCCCTGGGCTATACGCTGGTTCATTACACACACGTGGCTCCCTTTAAGTTTAATGCGAATTTAACATACCAAGGAAAGAGGACATACCCTTCAGCGTGAATGGATGTCATCAAAAAAGGTAATGAGCTCCCACAATAAAGCTTGTTTCTAAGACAGTGCTAAACACTGAATATTGATAATTAAGCACTTTCATGAATGACACATGTGCTTCGAGTGCTCATCACAATCAATAGCATCTTATTGACAGCACAGAAATAAGTTTTTCTGTCAGCTGTTTACCCATCCAATATCACTACAAATAACAAATACATGATGAACATTACTGCTTCCCAGATCTTATTTTTCAGTGACACCTTCAAAGAAACACCCAGTCTGGAATAGCACCCAGGCACAGCCCTCGCAGGACCCACTGACTGTCAATATTGCCCTTCTGGTCACTTCAGCCTTTCTCCCACCTCAGCCCCGTGGCGCAGGTTCCCTCCTGAGCCTGTCCAGGGTCGGCCTAAGCATCTCCAGTGCAGATTCAATCTGCTGAGCTGCACAGCCTCTACCTCTCTGCCCTGGCTGCGCGTGTGTCTGAGCGCTGGGGGTGATGCGCCAGCTCAGCCGCACACGCTTCGCCAGCCTTTGCTGCCGAGACCCGCGCTCGGCTCTAAAAATAGCACGGGAGAGCTATAAATAGCAGCCGCCTAAAGCGGTTCCAAAGTGCCCCGCGAACACCGCTGCTGCGGGGATAGGGCGGCCGCGGGAAGGGCCCCGAGGGGAAGGGCAAGCGATGGATGGATGGATGGATGGATGGATGGATGGATGGATGGATGGATGGATGGATGGAAGGATGGATGGATGGATGGATGGATGGCCGCGGGTCAGCGGCCGCGTTGGGCACGCCCGGGGCAGGGCAAGAGCAGCAATGCCCGGCCCGAGCGCGGGGCTCCTCCCCGGGCACCAGCGGGGCCGGGCGGGGTCCCCGCGGTCCTGAGGGTGCTGCCGTGCAGGGCTGGGGCCGCGGACCTCGGCCCTGCCTCCCTCCGTCGGTCCATCTGCGAGGTAACGCGGCACCCTCGGGCAGCGGGGCTGGGAGGGGTGCCCGAGGCGTCCCCGGGGCTGCGGGGGGTGACAGCGCGGGGTCCCGGAGCTGAGCTCTCCTCGGTGGTGCCCAGTGACAGGACCAGAGGCCATGGGCACGCACTGAGATGCAGGCGAGAACATCGGGAATCCCTTTGTCCTGTGAAGGTGACAGCACAGTCACAGGTTGCCCTGTGGAGTGTCCATCCTAGGAGACATTCAAGAGCAATCTGGGCATGGCTCTGGGCTGCCTTGCCTGAGCAGAGGACTGGACCAGACGACCTCCAGAGGTCCTTTCGCCCCCTCAGCTGCTCCATGATTCAGTGAAATCCTGTAAAACCCTGCTTAGAACACCAGAACTGAGAATCTTCCTTCGCTTAAGACTTCTAGGCCTGTGCTTAAATTTAATGAGAGCTTTATAGTCTGGTGTGTCGCTGGTGCTTATGGCTTTGTGGTGGAGGTCTCTTAGGGCAAACTTTGCAGCTAGCAGGGCTCCAGTGGAGAGCTGCCAGTGCCTTAAGAGAGCGAGCAGCAGGGAATTGCATTTAATACCTCCTCCTTTCAGTTCTGACGTTCTTTCTGCAAGTAACAGCAGGGCTCCCCCACTACGCTGTATGATCTCTCTCTGTTAACTAATTTCCCCTTGTAACAGGAATGCTCTTGCTTGCACAACGAAAATAATAATAATAAAAAAATCCTGTGTCAGTAAAGCTTGTTAGCTTCGTGGTGCTGTAGTTTTAAACAATGTTGTTTTCTCCTACTGAATGCTCTGCTTGAGTTCTGATCTAAGCAGTGTCTTGCACCATTTGAGAAGATAAGAAAGAGCAAATAAAAATCATAAAACTGCCCCAGTTCACTGTAGGCAATTTACTAAGAAGAGCTGAGTCTCCATGATGAAGCCAGACAGTGTTTTGCTGCAGTAGCTTAGGTAGTTCTCTGTTGCAAATGGTCATGCACCTGAAGACACTCAGACCTGCTTCAGAGGCGTTCCTTGTAATTAGGTACTTTTGTTTTTTCAATTAACTGCAAGAAGAAAGTGGGTTTTTCACAAAATGGAAAGTTTAACTTCAGTAGTCCAGCACTACTACACTTTTTGCAGGGTTCATTTATGAAGTCCTTAGAAGTCAACAAAGTCTCTTTTAGCCAAGTTCTGATGTTATTTGAAGAAACTAGTTGAGTACATAGTTTTTGAATACAATAGAAAGGTGTGGCCTCTCTGTTGCTACACAAACACACCTTTGCATGCCCAGGTTTCTTCATACCTTCCTCTTGAAAACATCTATGAGCTTCTAGAGGATCAAATTGCTACCTTATTGAGGTCAATGTCAACATCATTGTGGACTTCAGTGGGGGTTGGAGCTGAAATCAAATGTAGTGATTTAAATCATAAGTAAAATGTGCCTGCCCATTACAATCATTATGCATTTGTTAAGTGTTTTATTGGGCCAGTTTTGTAAAGGATAAAAATGGGAAACACATGCAAAAGGATGTCCTGATGTTTTCTTGACTAACATAATATGAAAATATTAAGAAATCACAACAAAATAAAGAAGTTCTTACCTTAATAAAAGAAATGGTTTGTAGCAGAAGTTATAGAAATGAGCTCACTCATACACAAGTAGCTGTTGATTCCCAAAAACATGGAGACCAAAGACCTTTGTTAGGATATGACGAGGAGTAGACAGGTGCAGGTAGGTAAAGACTTCAAGCTCTGGCTGATGCTGACAACCTGATCCATTAAGTTAATGAGAAAGCCTTGACTCAGTTATTTACAACTGCTTGGCCCTATTCTGCATGAGAAGTGAATTCCTGCTGAAAGCTTTTTTACTTGTCACAAAGGAAAGAAGCATTATAGTACCATTCTTTCCATCCTGCAATATTTGATTAGTTAAGCCAAAACTTCATAAACATATGATCACTTTACTACTTATAATTCTCCCAAAATTTTGCTGGTCTTAGCCTTGGCTGAGTTTATCATTAATATCTGTTACCTTATTTTTCCACATCCTCCAGTGTCACATTTAACTCTGTGACAGTGCAACTTTAGAGAATTTGGCTGTAAATCATGGGTTTAATTTTATCTCAGCACATTTAGAAATCAGTGGCTGCCCTTAGGTATTTAATTTGAAACTTTGAAGTTGTTAATTTGGCCTCATTAGTCAAAGTGTCACACTACACAGTTCACAAGAGTATTTGGAAAATTTGAAAATGTTGACTTAGTATTACTTGCCAATTTAGAGGAATTGAAATGCTTTCAAGGCAGCTGCTGAAGTGTTTGCTAATACTAAAAATTGTTGATAAATACAAAAATCTTGTTTCTCATCCTTTTAATTGTGTTTAAAGATGACACAAACTGGTGTATCCACTACTCTGTAACAAATTCTAATAGATTTACTGGGAAGAATAATAAATCTCCTACTTTATTTAGAAGGTAACTTCTGGGTGTTAGAAGATGTTATATGAGGACAAGAATAGATTGGGTTATATGTGTATACTTCCTGAAGGGGTTTTTTGGGCCCTTCAAAAGCAGCATCCTCATGGCAGGACGCTGAACAAGATGGACTGCAGTTCTGATACAAAGGAACAATCATTTTATTGACATATGTCACAAAAATGTTACAGAAAGCACAGCTTCTTGAGCAGTGTTCATATCCTCAGGGACTTACACTGGCTCTGTAGTTGTCCCCTGAATCGTGCTTCATACATCCTCATATGGTTGGGGTTGGTTTTTTTGTTCCTTTTTTTTTTGGCTTTTAGGAACAGACACATAACTGTTCCTGCTATCCTTACGCTACAGGCTTTATGACTAGATGGAGCAGAGCTGTTTTATTGGCTTTTGGCCACCGGGAGCTTTATGCATACTCTAGAGGAATTTCCAGTTTACCCTAATCCAGTGCCTCACCCTCCCATGTCACTATTGTGGCCACAGTTGTGGCTGATCATGACTTTGCTTTGTGACATCTGACACTGATTATGCCTCCCCAGTGCCAAAGGTGCTGCAGTAAAGCTTCCTGGCAGCCCTGCCAAGTGCACAGCATGCCCCTGACATGACATAAAGAAAAGAAGAAGTTCCCAATTTTTTTTTCTCCTCCTCAACCATCAGTCTGTTATTTCTATCTGGTGCAGCTGCTGTAGGAAGAGGCCATATTACCTTTGCGAACTGTGGAAACTTGTTGCTAACTGCTGTGAGCCAGCAGGTTTCAAATGTAGTTCCTTGTGAAGATCTTATGTTCAAGATGGTCACCTTTGACCTACCACATGGCACACCAGTGATGCTTTACAGTTCTGTGGGTTGAAAAATGGAAAATAGAAATAATAGTACAATAGTAAATAGCATGACAATTTGATGAGATGAAATTATTTTCTTGTCAAAGTCCTAACAAAATAAATGATAGACTTATTCATGGAGTTCATTCATGTAACATTGTGGTTTCAGCAACTGTTCTGAACACTTGTTATATCTGACAATGCATTATACCTGACAAAAAGAGGGAAAATTCAGTAATTCCCCACTGTATAGAACAGAAGTTGGTTTCAAAATTCCTGCTTTGTCAGGCAATAACATCCAATGTCATGTCATGTAGAAAAAGTCAAACCATGTGCATGAGCAGAGGAAATCCAGTCAAGTAAAGGAAAAAACATCTAAAACTCAAGGGAGAAGAGACAATAATTACCAGCTGCTCAGGTTAAATATTCTTTTCTGTGCTCTCTTTCATCCATTTGATTTAATTTTTTTTTAAGGTACAGTCTAAATTTTAAATTAATGTAATTTACCCAATGTCCTGAGATTCCTTGGCACCTAAGCACTAGGATAAAATTAACAGAATATGCTGTGTGAATGTCTGTTAATTAAGAATGCATTTACTCTGCCCTTTTTTTTTTTTCTCCCGCTAGGCATTAGTTCCAGTTTCAGCCTTTATAGGCAAGAGGATACCAAATAGTAAATAAAACGTGCAAGACTGGTAGAGGTGTGGTTGATTCTGTTTGTAGGTCAGTGGCCCTGATGCAGTCTGTGGCTTTATCTTGCTCAAAAACAATGGAGATGAACTGTCAGCCAAGCTATGCTGACAGAAGAAACACCCTGAATAGTTTTTTTCTAATTTATAACTTATATTGTATACAATATCATTTATAAGAAGGCTATGTAATGACAAAACACTTTAGCAGTGCTGTCCTGCGTCTGAGTAGAAGTTCATTTAGTCAAATAAGTCTCCAGTACTGGCCATAAATAGATGCCTGGGAAAGGACAAGAACACAATACTTTCTCCTTACAGTCTCCCTCCTCCCTTTTTCCTTCCTCAGCCTGTTGGAGAAAAATGGCCTTCAGTCTTTGGCTGACCAGTGTGGAGGACACATAAACCTCAGAGTTTTCCAACAGCATCCATCTCATGTTTCAGTGCTTATTTGTACTTAGATTCTTTCTCCTGACTTTCTGGCTGTGCTGTGTTAGTGTTTAAACATGGCAGATGGGGACTCATTGTGTGAGGCACATGTCTGCACAGAGTGAAGGACAACTATTGCCCTGAGAAATTGTAAACCTCTGGTTTAACTAGACAAGACAGATTGGAAGGGGAAAAGGTACACATCATGGTCTTTGATGCTCTAAGTTAGGCACTAATTATAAAATATATTCCCCAAGTCTGACAGTGCATTGCCACAGAGTCACGACAGCAGAACCCTTCATAGCAGTTTGAAGCTCAAGGAAATTTCCACTGCCTCAGCACTCGACCTTCTTTGCAAGGAATAGAGAGAAAACATTTGCTTGCTCTGGGGCGGAGCAGAGCATGCTGGTGGAGTAGGCTGCACCTACCATCCTTGGCTGGATGCTGCCACAAACCGTCCAGTCAGTAGAGAAAGGGATACTCTGAGGTGTAGACCATGTCCAAGGTGCTTCTTGGGCATTGGTAGACAGGAGAGATTGTACTGCACACCCATCCTGCTAAAGTCAGTGTTTTCTCTGCTAAAGGGAAGGTTTGGGGGGGGAACAGGATGGGTAGGAGTGATTTTAGGCCTTGAATTTTCAAATGAATCTAAAACAACCGAAGTAAAGTGCCAGTAGCAGGTTCATATCCATCAGCAGAGACAGTGTAAGCTTATTTATAACTTGCTTTTACCTGCCCAGGATGAGGCCATATTTCTTGTTGATAAATGTGAAGTGCTTCACTTACAGTGTGCTTATTTTAGACACCCAAAAAAGAGTTCCTGCCTTTATTAAAATAAGTACTTTACTGTGTTGCCCACTGAAACCCATGGGCTTCCACAGCATGGCTGCATACTTAAGAGGTAGCTCAGTTACTTTCTTCAGCAATTATGTAATTTATTCTTCATCAACTACCGTTTATATATTAATGAATAGACTCCTTGCTGTCAAGTTCTTTCATTTGGATGCCATGTAAATTATAATGATCTGCAGATGAGCTCTGGCCTATGAGAAGCCCAATAAGGGTGATTCTCTATCCTGCAGAGTAAGAGTATAGGCTAATCAGTACTTGAGCAGCCCTCAGCTGTTTGAGAGAAAAGAACTGATACAATTATGATGCTCCTTCTATTTATTTCAGAATCTTGAAAGTATTACTAGGAATTTATGAATTTGTCCTGGATGAGAAGAAATAATTGATCTATGTGCAGCTACTCAGAAATTATGTGCAGGAGTGAAAATGTCTGAGCTGTTATAAAGACAGCCTTTTAAATTACACCACTAGTTAAGCTGGGTTCTTTTTTGTTAATGACAGGAGATAGAAAATAAAGAGCAGAGTCATAATTTTCCACATGCTTTCATGGTTTTCTTTTTATTTGTCTTCTATTCTTATTTTTCTGCCTGTATAGATACCCAAACTGTAACATCTCCCTTTTGCATCAAAGAAATTTGATGAAGGACTGCCTTGATCTTTCCTGCTTTCATCTGTCTCTCATTGCTTCTCCATGTTTTTTCTGTAGCTACAAGTGGATACCACCCAGTGACAGCAAAGGCATTTGAAAAGGAGTGTCTTTGCTGCATTGAGGGGGCCTTGCAGTTGACAAGTACACTGCTAAAAATGGATCCTACTGATCAGTTGGAGGGAGGATGGCCTGAGTTTGGGTTCATGATATCTTCCTAGGGGCTCTCTAGGGTATCCCTTATGTAACTGTAACAGTTGCTTAGTTTGCCTCCCGCTCTTAATAGTTAATCATGTTGTTGAAGGTATCAGATAATTAAATACTACAAAATACAAGTATCAGAGTGTTCATCCTGTACAAGTATGATAAGATTTAGTAGAGGCAGTTGAGTGACAGAACTGTTCCATAATTAAGGAAAATAAATGTTGCCTTATTAGAATGTATCTTAGAACCCCCTCTGCGTGTGCCTTTACATTGATTTTTTTTAATTAATAGAATCTGGAGGCTCTGTCTTGCAGGTTCCCAGATCCCAGGGCTTTCACATTTTTTAGTTATTTCTACTAGAGTGAGTCCTGAGAAGCCTGGCTGGGGGGTGTCTCCCAGGGCTTCAAGACTCAAAAACTGCACATAAGATGAGCTATCAAAAGTCTCAGCTTTCTTGCTGCTCAACAAAAAGGCCAAATATGACATGTAGCTTTTGGGTTCACAAGAGTGAGAGGATGGCCCTGGTACTTCCAGAAATCTGGTGGGTCTGGAAGCAGCAGGTGCTGGACTGGCCAACAGAGGGGTGACCATATGGTGTGACTGCTTTGGGGCTGTGAGTCCTGGGAGCCTTTGCTTTCCTGCAGCTGGCAGGATTCCTTGCAGGCCTTGAATTTCAGTGAAACCTTTTTCTATGCTGCAAAATATTTCTGTTTTCACAAACTGACAAATAATGCTCACAAAAATCCTGTTTTTCTGGAAATGTTTTGATCAGCTTTAAAGTACTGCACAAACAATAGTCAAGTTGCGTTTGTTTTTATGTTCTGGATTAAGTTTGCAAATGCTGCTTCCATATCTGATGCCTGACAAGGGATTCAGGTTTCTGCAGGTATTTAGGTACAGACCCAGAGTGATTCCAGTCCATATGGATCCAGAGTGATTCCAGTCCTCTGGGAAATTAATGTGGATTTTAGGATGCTGGCAAATAATGAGTATCTACGACTGAGGTCTGAACATCAATTGCCATATGCACAGTGTAGTTCTCTATTCCTGTGGATGAAGATCCTCTCCCTTTTATCCTAACTTACTCTATCAATAGAAACCCTTATTTCAAGCATAAATTCCATTTCTTAATATGTATGATCACATCTGTTTCTTTTTCAGAACTATTCTGAATTTTCCATATTCTCATCAATGGGAACAGCCTTATATATGGCCAATTTTTAACCCACTGTAGTATGTGATGGTAAATCCTAAAGTATGACTGTGTGAAAGAGGATATTTTGTCAATAGTGAATAATAGCATAGAAGACTAGACTGACATTGGAACCTTCTTACAAACTGCCCTTGTCAATAACTTTTGTACTGAGAGCCAAATCTTTCAACACAAAAATGCCTCAAATTTTGAAGCGGATTCTGCTCATCAGCTTACTGGATGCAAGTACAAAGCTACAGAATCAAACGCCCTGTTTTTGGAAAATGATCCTCTCACAGCAGCAACTGCTTAGCTGCATGCTTTAATCTATTTCATTGTACATCATTCAGAATATTCAGAAAGTGTCTCATGTTTTCTGTGAATGCCAATAGCAATGTCAGATTGTATCTGTGCATTGTTATTAGTTAAAATGTAAAAGAGCATTCCTCTTTTCTCTAACTTCCATTCAGCTTCCATTCAACTTTACTGTCACCTTTTAAGGTGTGTTGTGGTTTATATTGGATAGGTACAATTCCCTGTGAAGCATTTTAATATCTATCTACCTGCTATAAGAAAGATGTGATTTTTCTTCCATATAATTTGCAGACTGGTTCTCCTCTTAAAAGAACTGTGCATTGATGTAAAATAGCAAAGTGTAAGATTAACCAATTGAATTGATTTATTATAATCCAGTGAAATTAAAGTAGTTTGCCACAAGTGAAAGTTACTGCTGCAGCATTCAGACAGATCCAGATATTATAGAAATACAGAAAATATACAGAAACGGAAGAGACTATACTGACAACAAAACACGTCATTAAATAGAAATGGGCCCCTCCTATATCTGGGACTTGTTCCTTCACCTAATGGCTGCAAAGATCAGGGCTTCATTTATAGTTGGGTAGATAACCCTTGAATATATGGGATGGATTCCCTTCTGTGTCTTAGACAAGTTCAACTGAGGTGGACACGAATCCTGAGGGATCAAGGAAGTTCCTCCATTCTGAAATTGCCCTGGAACACAAAAGCTTCTGCTGCTATGCTGAAGTTTAAGCAGAGATGAGGCAGATGTTCTGCTCACTCTCAGTCTACTGTGGCTCAAATTAAAAGCTTCACAAAAATTAATGCCATTCCTTCAAAGGTTGTGTGCTTGTTTTCATTCTAAGAAAAGGCAAAAATTATAGCATCTGAATAGGTGCTGAGTAGTTTGAGGAATACTTGTAAAGCTTGTTTTTACAAAGTGTTAGTGTAAAGCCCACAGGACTTTAACTTTTAAGGAACATTGCCAAATAACTGCTGTTAAGAGACTGTACCTTTCTCATTCAGAAACTCCATCAGACATTCCCTTGTTTCACTGTCAGATGCTCTGCTCTGGAAAAGGGTGTTTATTGTTCAAGGCCTGATCTTGAAGTTTATGAGTATAGTCCTGGTGGTATCACCTTACATATGCTCTGCCTCCTTGTGTGGTATTGGACAACTCCAATGAATCATCATAACTTGAACACAACCGGTTTTTTCCTATCATATCACTAGTTTTCAAAATACTTCTTGCCCAAAAAAATGCCCTTTTTGTATGGCTTTCTATGGGAAAACACACCATTGCTAGAAGCCTGTAGAGCTTCATAAGTCAAAAATGGTTGCAGCTACAGAAAGTGTGTGGTGTTTCTTCTCATTAGAATGAAAATTCTGTGTATTATGTATTTTGATGAAGTTGTGAGTAGATGTCATGAGGTTTATGCACTGGTTTCACAATCAGAAAATCAAATTGCATTTCTCTGCCATTAAATCTTTTCATCTTGTTACAATGAACAAAACAACCTTTTTCAGCTTCCAAAATGAAGACACTTTTGGGTTTTTTGCGGCTGCTGTTTATCTGATTTGCAAACTTCAGTTATAAACTTTTTGGGTCTTCATGAGTGCCTGACTATTTGTACAGAGCCTGGGACAGTGATCCAATTGAGACTTCAGGAAGTCACTAGAGTCCAAACAGCAGCAGCAACATGAGTCAACTGCTGTAAATGCTCCTGTAACAAACTAGTTAACCAAAGATCTGCCATTATTGTGACTTTGTTCCATTGTAACAACTGTTTAGCGCCTGCCTCATGTGTTGCACATAGCACACACTTACTAAATTCAATGTACTTTGCTCAAACCATTACAATTTTTGATACGTGCTTGTTCCATTTTATCTGTCCTCACTCAGAGCAGTTTCCCATTGATATTTTCCTACTTCAAATCATAGTGGGGTAATTGTTGAGGTAAAATGGTAGGACTGGACTCAAGAAGCTAAAGAGTTACTGTCTGTTCTAAAGTTGCATATGGTTAAGAGCTCTTTTTAACGTAATATCCTTCTGTCATGCCTTTCACAGATGTTTGACATAAGTAAAAGAAAACCAGAAGAAGTAAAAATTAAGCCAGAGATAATTTATATTTAAAAATAATTTAAAGAATCAAAATTATTATTAGTGATATGTATCTAGGCTAGTTTGCTTTTATATATTTAAATTTTTAAATTCTCTGTGGTGACCAGTGACACAACCAAAGGGAATGGCCTGAAGTTGTGTCAGGGGATGTTTAGGTTGGGTATTAGAAAAAGGTTCTTTACCCAGAGAGTGGTTGGGCACTGGGACAGGCTCCCCAGGGAAGCAGTCACAGCACCAAACCTGACCGAGTTCAAGCTCAAGCATTTGGACAATGCTCTCAGGCTCAGGCACATGATGTGACTCAGGGATGGTCCCATATAAGGCTAAGGGCTGGACTTGATGATCCTTGTGGGTCCCTTCCAACTCAGCATATTCTATGATTCTGTGATTCTTTAGCCAGTATATATGAAGCTGTTATTAAGTTCCAGTATTTTCCAAAACATGGCTAAAAATGTTTAAGGAATATATCTAAATTAATAACATTTAAAAAAACTCCAAATGTTTTGATGTGTTACCTTGGATTTGAGAGCAGTAACTTCCTTTGCCCATATCCTGTTGTGACTACAGAAGGATGTTTTCAAAAGACAATTAAAAAAAAAAGCTGACCTTTTTGTTGATTTTATTAACTTAAAGACTCATGGCAATTAGAAATATGAGCACGGAAGAAAACCAATAAAGTTTACTCAGCTCCCATTTATTTCAGAGCATTTTTATTTTAAGTCTAAGGTGGCAGAATCTGATACAAAAGAAAAAAAAAAAAAGAAAAAAACACCCCCACCCCCACCCCAAAAAACCACTTCCCATAATCTCATCAAGTTCTGTTTTCTCAGAACACTCTTATACTGCTTTTCAATGCCTGCCTCTTTTTATCTTCAAGAAGGCAGTCCCAGACAGATGATTTTGCCAAAAACTAAGCTCCCAGTGGTGAGGCCTGAAATTCAGAACCAGTTCAAAGTGCACTCTCTGAAAAAACGGCTTCTTTTTCAGGTGTCACCAAATAAAGACCCCAAACCTGTAATCACTTTCTGACGTCTCTTTTCTTAGGTTTTGGTTATAGGTATAAACACGTGGTTTATGAACTTGCAGGAACGACTTTGAAACCAAAAGTTATTCTGAAATATATGTATGAGAACCAAAGTAGAGGTTTATTTGTTTGAGAGTCAGACACTCCTGGTTCCTCTCCCAAATTACAACATTGCCTGGAAACCAAAGGAAGAATTTTATTGATTTTTCTAGTTCTGATGGCACTTGGTATGTCCTTTGACATTCAAGATCATCTCTAAGGAGATATTTCCTTTACAACTGTCAAATTTAATCAGGAAAACCTTAGTTCACAATTTAGCAACTTCTGCTGCTGGACAACTCCTTGGAATATAAAGCTTCTGAACTCTGGGCTCCTGTATGCCAGTTGACTTATTTGCTTAAGAAGCATGGACTTCTAAGTATGGGTTTAAAGTGATAATATTATCTGGTGAAGTTTATGCATGCACATTGCTGTGGTGGCTGTCTTGCTTCATATTAACCAGGAATAGGTTGAAGACGAATCAAATTAAGTTTTTAAACTGAGGAAAGTCTATTCAAATTATAGTTCAATTATTGTTGGAACTCTTGCAAACAGATCAATTATTTCAATAAGTTAAAAGTAAGTTAAAAATAAGGACTGAAGTTTAGTCTCCATGATCTGACTTGCAAATTAAAGTATGAGCTTCTCCTTGATTTTAATGGGAGCTAGGAACATGATTGTGTTGAAAACCATATCACTGCATGGGTAGAGCTGAAATCATCTGGATTTCTTATGAATCTGTATCTGTTTGACTCCTGTGAACCTATATAGTTTCAGAAATTGAGACTTGGCTCTTTTAACTGTTAAATTTTCCATGTTAGCTGTAAAATTTCCCATTACTCATCTAAGATGAATTCATCTATCAGCAGTGGGATGTACCTTCATAAAATTGGTGGAATTACGCATATTTGGAATTTGTCTTCTTGAAACTTGCCTTTAATTTGAAATGAGATGGGGCTTGCTTGCTTTCTTTGCTGTGTTGGGTCTACCTTTTTTAGGTTTGGCTACTGTGATGTGAGCCTATACTATTTTCTGGAGTATCTTTAGAAAATATTCATTTTGTGCTTTTTTTCCCCACTGCTTCCCTTGGGCACAAGCAGCACAGTAACATACTGAGCTGCTCCTTCTTTTAGCAGAGATGATCTTTCAGATTGCAAAATATATGACCTTTGCACAGTGCCATGGCTCATTTTTGTGGCCTGTAGAAAATTGCCCTGTTAATGCTGTTGTAACAGAGAATATTCTTTCAAAGTATGTGGTCAAAAGGGTCCCACTGGTTAGTAGGGATTAAAACAAACAAGTAACCTGGCAGGTAAACTCATAAGTACCAGCCTTTTCCTACCTGTATCACTTGTAGTAGTGTGGCATTCTGGCCAGGAGATGACTCCTGTAATGCCCATAGGACCATGCTTTCCTTTATATGTAACCAATACGTTTTCCTTCCCTACCAAGTGTCCCAGATAGCCATAATGCCTACCTACTCCTTGATGGGACCTTTCAGAGGACACATGAGTCTCAAAAGTAGCCGTAAGTATTCAATTTATTACTTAAAATGTGCCTACGTGCTCCAGTTTTGGAATAACATCTTAACTACTATGAGATTATTAAAAATACGTCTTTTATTATTGAAACAATGTAAAGTAGATTAGTCTTTCTAATACGTGCTGTTACAAAAATTTTACCTTCTTAATTTAGCCAAGCAGCTTTCCTGGTCAGGATCTTTGCCAAGCAGCTGTAGAAGGAGTGCTGGAAAGATGTTCTTCCTGAAACTTCCCTTCTCAGAAATACTGTTGCATTGTAGCTTCTCCAGGCCCGTATAGTTTCAGTCCTTGATTAGATGCTGGCATATTCACCACCCACGATTTTTGCCCCTGTTGGCCTTTGTCTGTCCCTTGGTGAAGCCCAGCTCCAGTCAGAGGCATTTCTCTCTGCAAACAGGCACCTCTGCATTTCAGAGCCCACAGGCTCTTCCCACCTTTCCTACCATCAGGCTCTTCCCACCTTTTCAAGAAAACCCCAAAATACCAAGAATCAGACACCTACTGTGCCCTCACCTCAGCAGCCTGTAATGCTGGTTTCCTCTAAAAGTGAGATATATATTTTCTGAAGGGAACAGAAGCAGAGACACCTCTGTTAGACACTCAAAGCACAAGCCAAGCTAAATGCCTGCCAATGCTTCCTGTAGCTGAAAAAAGGCAGAAATACTTAACCAGGAGGGAAGCAGCTTGAGATAACTATGCAAATGAACTGAAGTAGGGGGAGTTGCAAAACGTTTGTCAGCCATTGACTGGGTCACTCTGCTGAGGGACTGTCACAGTGGTTACTGTGTTGTCTGCATTGAAGCAAGCACTGGGGGCAGGTGTTTTGCCTTGTTAAGCATGAGATAAACACAGAGCAAAGAGGTGGTCTCTCTCCCCTCCAAATCTATGGTCTGAATACAAGCTGAGGAAGCGGGCAGACACAACCAGATGCAGGACCGTAACTGTGAATTACTGCTAATGATAATTGCTGATGTCTTAGCTATTAACTTATTACTAATGTCCTGCTAAATACAAGATAGCTCTTCCTTTGTAATGCGAGTTTACAGTAGGAAAAGCCAAGGATATTGTAGAGATTGTTCCCACTTGCCAGTACTGTGAAGGGTAGAAAACAATTGGATATTTCCAAGCTTTTGAGGCTTCAGTATCACTGAACAATTTTTTTTATTTGTTGATTGTAAGTACATATAGCTTTGTCTATGAGTTGTGAAATATCCACTTGTAGGAATTAGCAGTTAGGAATGGTATAAACTATTTGCAGCACTGCAGTTATACTAGTCTTTTAAGAGTAAAATAATTGGCGTATGGGTGAGAACTGGGTTTTTACTCCTATAAGAGGCAAAAAGTAGTGGCTTCGAATCAGCAGTCTGGTGAGGGGCAAAGTCCTCTTGTGTTTTTCAAAAGTGTATTTTTGTTTTTCAGCTACGTGGAAAAGACGTGTTTTATCACTGTCATTGTGTTTTAGTCAAACTTTAATACTGCTACAACTGGATTTATAATATGACATTACACCTCTAGATATGATCTATTTCCCAGACATGATCTGCAGAAGTAAGCTCTAGTAATTCAATTACTGGAAACTAGGTAAATTAGTCACCATACAACTACACACTCGGAACTATAATAAATTGGTAGGAAAGTCATCAAAGTAGGAAATAAAAAGGAGTCACTGTTGAGAGACTTGTCACTATTCTTTGTTGCTCATTCTTGGGTTTTGATTTCCTGGAGATCTTTCCTCATATGTGGAAGCAAGATGTAAATGTCTTGAAAGTACAGCAGTCCTCAGGGTCTGGAAAGATTTTCAAAAGCTGGCAACCTTCTGTACCTAGAACTGTGCTTGTATATAGAAAATGTTAAAACTCTGAAACAAAATACTTGGATCAAGCATTTTGCTGAATGTTGCAAGTAAATGAGATCTTTGAAAGGCAGAAGAAACTACTGAACTTCAATTCTGTATGGGCTTAAGAACATTGCCTGTCTTTACAGCGCACAGAAGGGCTACTTCAATTTGACCTGGTGCATGTTTGTACCATCAACAGCACCTCATGACAGTGCTACTTAAAATGTCCAGAAGATTTCTATTTCCCATTTCCCTCAATTTGAAGTTACTCAAAGAATACCTAAGAAAAATTTGTTTAAAAGTATGAACTTTCCAGTGAGCTCAGATAAGCTCACTCTCTCTAACAGTGAGATACTTTGTTGAGCAACCCCTAACTCTCCTCATTTCATTGTTTTTATCCTTAAAGCCTTTTATTTGAGAAAGGGATGTGTTTTTCATGAGAAGTTCTCTTTTCAGATAGACTGAGACATGAGAACACAAAATGGCTTGCCAAAGTTCAACAGAAAGTCTCTGGCAAAGACAAGAATTTGCTTTTTTTCCCCCCTTACATAGGAATAACCACAATGCTGTTTATTGCACAATGTTAGTAATTTTCTGGACACAGGATGGAGTTAGGTTTTATGAAAGACAAAAATTAGATTAAATGACTAGTGCCTTGTATATCTTTAGCAGTTCAAATTTGGAGTGATTATTCATTTTGAGAAGAATGTTCTTTTTATAAATGGATTTTCCATCCCTTTTTAATCTTTGGATATTGTTTAGATTATCACTTCGTTCTTCTGTCATGCTGTCTTTTTCACTGCATATATTTAAAGCAGTTTGTCACTGCCAATCAGGGAAAGATTTGGGGCATTTACCAAAAGACTGTTTTCTTTCCCTTAGTGACAAGAACCTCTAGCTGCTGTGATTTAGGGCATTCCTTAAACTCAGGAGAGCTGCCCCATTTTACATCAGCTAGGAATGATACTGTATATTACTGAAGAGCTTGTTCCAGCTGCTTTTGCCAGCAGGAGGTTACAGCACAATTGGCAAAATTAATGACAAAAAAAAAATCAAGTTTTAGAAGTGTTGAAGTGGACAACTACTGCTATCAAGCACATAAAAACTTTGACCCAGAATAGCAATGTTTCCAACTACTTCATTTCTTTTGTGTGGTATTGACACCCATAAGTGGCTTCCCTGAATGAAATTAGACATATGGTAAATGCTCATGATTAGAAGGTTTGTGAGCTTTGCATTTGTCTGCTTCAAGTATTGGATTCCATTGTGGTACCTGTACTACTCATGTTCAATTTAATTGAGACAAAAGGTAAATGCAGTTTGGTCATAATATTGCACCAAGTTCTCCATTGCTTTATAGCAAACAGAGTCATTATTTCTAGAGATGTCTCTGCACCTGCTTGTGTCATGGTGTAAGCACTCAGACTGTTGCGATGTGTTCAATGAACAATTGAATGGATGGTCCTGGGGCTGAAGTAACAGCACCTTTCAGCAGCTGGTCACATTGGGATGGGCTGCTGCTCCTGGTCAAGCTGTTGAAATCAAGTCTTCATGTCAGTGCCCTTCTGGCAGGCTTAGAGTTACTTGCAGGAGCATATTAGTAAATAATACTAAATGAAGCAATAAAAGTAGCATCAGTTGTTCTGTCCTGTTCTTTCCTATGGTTCTTGTTCAAAAGATGACACAATAAATTGAATGTAGTCAAACTCCTTGGCAGTGAAAAACAATTTGTAGCACTGGCTTACTTGGTAGGCAAGAGATTTAGATAAGAGAGAGCAACACAGCAAGCACTCAGCCAAACTGATATTAGAAGGATTTGTTCCCAGACCCTTGACCCAAGGTCTCCTCTTCTTTCAAAACACAATAAAAACTATGAAACTGAGTTATTAAATGAAATTGTACATTGGGGAAATGAACAATGTAACAATCATTTACTTCATTTGCTCAGAGAAGAAAATCTGAATAGGTTGAGTGGGTTGATTATCTCACTGTAAGGGTCATTCTGGGTCTATAGATGGAAAGCCAAAGGCATTTTAAGTTTCTGATCTGCAGTATTCTGTTGATTTTTTTAATATTGTGTGCTAGCAACTTTCCATCTACAAATTCTGTCTCTTTAGGAACTGAGAGGGTTTCAGAAAGAAATAATAGTTTTGTTTGAAAACAAATTGAAAGAAAATTATCTATTTCAGCCACATTTCCATGTTAAAATTTATAAAAAGTGAATGCTTATCTGCTTCTTGACTTTTTTCCTCAGTTTAGTGAACTTAGGTGAGATACAGAGACAAAATCTTCTGAATCTGAGAAGTCTCACTATTTAGAGGTTCAGAGGAGTGTCGTGGTCAGTCTGTGCATAACACATTTCAGCTCCATGTTCTGGTTCTTTTTCTGTTCCTACTTCTGTCTTTGTCTGTATCCAGTCTGTTTTCCTAACTACAGAGTGCCAGAGTTAGCTCTGGTATGACCAAGAGGTGAGGCATTAATGTGCAGTTTTTTGCAGCACTTTGTAATATTCTCTAATGATACTATCTAGCATTAATAATGGTATTAATGCTCTCTAATATTATTTAATACTCTCTAGTATTAAATCTTTCAAGAGGTAAATGCTTTTTATTATATCAGATGTTAAACAGTGAGTTCCTCTGTTATTCTCCAGAGTTCAACAATATCAAATGCTCATACATTACTTATTGCAAGCCATAATTCTCAAGTATTCAAAACTCTGAAAACCAAAATCATTTACCACTTTTGCGTGTTACATTCAGTGCTATTCTTACTTTTTGAAATAAAAGAATGAATATTGACTTCATTTTATTGCAAGCAGGAGAGGATAAATTCTGTAATGTTTTCAGATCCGTTATTACCTGAAACATTGCTTGTCCCACTAAGTAAACTCAGTTTTTTCCCTCTTGCAGCTTTTTCTCCTGGACCTTCCTGCAAACTCTCCAACCAGTACATCATTCAAGATCACATGGCTGCTCATTTCAAGAAATTGATGTCTGCCAAAGGTGTGTACAGTCTTTAATTACAATAATATCTATGTAGGTAAAAGAAAAATCACAGTCCAGGGTATGTTGGTTGCCCTTATTTTTGTCTGGCTTCTGAATTTCTTCTCTTTCCTTTCCTCCCTCTACTTGTCACCAACTCAACAGGAGTAGGAGAATTTAAAAGTGAGGCATAACATGGTGTGCCTTAGACATGTAGAAGGCTCATTTGGAACTGCAGTCTTTTCTTGAGAGAAGCAACCCCAGTTGTTGAAAGATGTAAAGTCTGTGGAGTCAAACTGTTCCATAAAATGACACAGTCATGGTAGGAAGGGGAATATTGTTTAATTCCCCCCGTTGTCTTATTCAGAGTTTCTGTTTAGATGTATATGGCAGTTGACTAAAAGGAAAAGTAAAATGAGAACACTGTGTCAGATATTTGTTTAATTGGGAGAACCACTGAAGAGTAACAATGAGGTTACAGCTTTTGACGCTTAGTCTTAAGTAACCTAGAGAGAAGTTCCATTAACCAGATGTAGTCATGTTCTTGAGGGCTCTTCAAATACTCTCCCTCCTACAATTAGTTGCAAGCCTCTAGAAAGAGAATTTGGAATTAAAAAAAAAATGTCCTCTCTCAGTTGTCTGGAGTTGTGTAAACTTCCTGCTGCTTCAGGTGCAGATGAAACAACTGCAGTTGAATGGTCATAGCTGTAATTAGGTTACTGCAAGACTTCCAGCCCTCAGGCTCCCAAGGCTTTCTAAGCAAACAATTCACTGATCACATGCAGTGAGCTTTATAATAACACATGGCTTTTGAACAATAAATGAGATTGCTGCTGTGGGGTCTTTGCCAGGAAATCAATCTTTTTGTCAATTTGCAGTGCCAAATGCTTCATCTTAAATGACCTAGCTCAAATATAGCACATCGTTTTATCATGATATCAGAAGCACTCTTTGAAATCTCTGTGACCTCCACCATGATACAGTTCATGACCATCCCACTCATGTTGGGAGCTGGAGGCTGGATTGCTGCTGTACACTTTTGTATTTAAGTGACTTTTGCTTTTGCATGGCCAATGTCACAGAAACAGTGACTTCTTGGGACTGTAGAATTCACATCCTAGCGAGTTGCTTATAAATATACAGAACCATCAGGACTGACTAAAAGCAGCAAAGACTGCCATATGTAATTGGAATTTGTTTTATTCTCAACTGGTGAAGTCTAAATGAAGGAGCAAAGACCAAAAAATAAAAGGAAAGTAATAGAGATGTTTTGCAGTCTTTTGGTCTATTACATTCTTAAAGCATAAAAGGAGCCAAGTGCTTTGTTCCAAAACAGGTTTAAATTTTCCTTTTCTCAAATATCAGTCCTGCTTCTCTGCAGAAGAATTCAGTTGGTCTGGAAAGGGCTTCTCACAGTAGGTACTAATCAAAATTTTCAGTGGCTAAAATTTCTAATTTTTAGGTGTTTCACAGTCTGAACTTACAGTTCTCAGAAGTCAGATTTGGAGTGTAACACAGCAGGAACCTTTAATCTTAAAGCACTTGTTTTACTTATTATAGTGTTCATCATTCACACAGGTTTTTCCTGAAAAGCTAACTTTTGCACACATATAAAAACTGCAGTTTTGCAAGAAAGTCAAGGTTGTGTTCTGTACTTACTTGATGCTCTGAAGTGCTGATTTGTCACATGTTCTGTACATCTTTACAGGAGATGATAGAATTTTTTACCTCTGAATCATCTGGTCAGGGTTGTCTAGAGTATCGGGTACCTCTGAATAATTCTCCAGTATCCTTCTAAATATTGTCCAGTCTTTTTGGAATACAGCTGCTTTTTAAAATGCAACCTATTTGGCCTCACTCCAGATGGCAGTGAGCCCCACATGTCTGAAACTTTGGAGCATTTGTACAAACTACAATTTGCTGTGGCATTTGACAGAAATCACAAAAGTGAAAGATGGAAATTAAGTCAGTGTCCTTCAAATGCAACTGGAATATTGAGCTTCTAGGTGATTGCTTTTTCTTCCACAGTCAAAAATAGTATTTCCTCATATACCTGAGTTATAGACAGGGATATGCAATCTGACATAGTGCTCCATTAACATCTGTACCATCTTCTCTATGGACACATGACTTAACGAAGACTGTGCGGCAGTAGAGTGACAGGGCTTGATTCCTTGAAGCTTAATTCATTTACTCATTTATAATGAAAACCAAATGACCAAATAGCAGAAAATGTGATGTTCAAAACTGCCTATGTAATTGTATAATCAAATAAGTCCTTTTGATAGAAAGATGATGAAAAACTGATGACCTTGAGCCTCAGGACAACTTGAATCATGCTCTTAGAGCATAAGTTGGCAGTTTCCCTTGTCTGATAGCAGCTATACTACTCATCCATAAAATATCAACTTTCTGGGTAGCAGTAGATGCCATTATGAAATTAGTACAGCTTTTCTTAAATTGTAAATTAAAATTGAGGTTAATAAATATAACTGTACTGGCTCTAATTTTTATGCCTAAGTATAAGTGGATGAAAGCCACAAAACTGAGACCCAGATTTGATACTGAACAAGTAACAGGACTGCTGAGCCACTTATGTTTTGCTTTTACACAGATAAAGACAAGGGGGTCAAGTCCCTGGCTAATGTCATTGCAGTTGTAGTTGGTGTAACAACTAACTTGGCAACATTTAAGCTATACTAGCTTTTAAGACCTGACCATTGGCAAAGATCATAACAGAAAATGGTACACATCAGTAGGGAAATGTGGTGGTCTGTACATCTGTACTGTTAATAATGCTAATATTATGCAGTCTGGCACCATATTCCCACAGGGAATTCAATACCTTAGGATGATCAGTTTCATCTTTACTCATTTTGATACGATTATTTGTGATGTTAGTGTTTCATTGGACTGAACCTACTTTTTGTTAATACAGCTGCTGTTGATTCATCTGCACCAAAGAGTTTGCATTCCAGTGTTAAATGTGAGTAGTTTTATTTTATGTTTTTTGAAAATAGGTCTGGCTCAATTTGTTTGGTTTGGAAATACTTGTCTTCTTTTATGATGAAGGTGTTCTGAGAAGGCATGTATGGGCCAAAAGTATGCATCATTGTGGTTAAGATAGTAGTATCTAGTATCCAATCTAATGGCCAATCTTCACGAACGAAGCTTTGGGAAGGGCTCTCCTCATGTGGGTGTTCCCTTCGAGCCTGTGCAGTGGATTTTTTTAGGTGAGGCACAGCGTGCGCAGAACTGGCCCCACCGTTTAAGTCCTAAGGTTTATTTGCCATGGCTAAGCAAGCTTGGACAGTGACAGTGAAGTCCTTGGGACTGTCACAGCACCCGGTACTAACCGGGGCTGACCCTGCTGAGCATCCAAGATCTGACGGGATCGGATGTCAGGGAGGCATTGAACTGCCAGGGACGGTCCCTACTGAGACTCAAACTCGCGACCTTGGGAGTATCCAATCTAGTATGTAGCTTACTAGCTGTATCTAGCACTTGATTCGTGTTTGCACAGATGTCATGTGCTAATGTGCAGAGTTATCAGCTAACTCACTGATACACCTACTTCAAGCAAGGTTGTTGGAGGTATAAATTGCTTTAAATTTCCAGTGTAAACTCTGACCACAGCCCCTTTGAATTCCTTGATATTCCACACGGTATTTTTCATTTCCTTAACTGCTTCATGTATCTCTGGGCATCAGGCACACTACCGCTAAAGCAGGTTTTGAGGAACAAATGTGGTTTTGGCAGAACACTGCACTGCACCTTAACGCCACCTCTTGGCTGGAGCATGCAGGACCTGATGTGTAGGCAGAGTCTCTCCTGCCCTTCGTTTTTTGAAAGGAAAAAAATTTTATTAAAAGGAACCCATTCGTCCCTTTCCCTGGAAACATAGCATTCACTCTGGAATGTGCTTAGTTTTCTTCATTCACCAGGTTGTGAGGTACATGCTACTTACCTGTTTGCTAGTTACATAAAAGGCAGCATACACCCTTGCTACACAGAAAATCCCCCAGTTTTAAAATGAAATTTTAAAATTAAAGCTTTTTCCATAGTGGGAACTGTGTATCAGACCTGCAGTAGGCTATTGCTCTGAGCGGGATATAATGAACTTGGAAACAAAGATAGCTTGAAGGCAATGGTGAGATGCAGTTGTTCCAGCAAGATACACACAAGTCAAGAAGGCAAACGTAACCCTTGCCCACAAAGATTCGGAAAAATATATCATAAGAGATCTTTATTAGACAAGAGCAAGAGAACAAGTTCAACATCATAACACATTACAATCAAAACTCCCTTTGTTTTTTAACTCCTCAAGCTCAACAGTGTTTTTCTTTTTTCAGTGCTGTCTTTTATATGATAATTTTAAATTAATATTTTGTATTGATCAGTTTATTAAAAAGTGCTCTAGTAACAGAAAGAAATGCTATGGAAATTTTTCCAAGAACATTAGTTTGACAGAGAGATGATCCTGACACAGAAGTACATGAGGAGTAAAACCTCACCTCCTTGAAAATATCAAGAGGAGGTAGAATTTGTTCAGCTGAGTTAGCCACAATAACAAGTGTTTCTAGACAATGTATCAGAAGGTAACATTATCTGTGTTTCTTAAAATGCTTTGTTGGGAAGGTATTCATCCTACAAAGCAAAGCAGGACTGGACTGTTTTGTGCAGCTTCTGTTAATTTAGAAGCCCACACTGAGTCCAAGGTGCCTGGGGGTCATAGAAGCCGTAACATGATACTCTCAGTCAGACAAAGTGCAGACCCAAGTCATTGTGGTCAGTAGCCCAATAGGGAAATGCAAATCACCTTTGTCATTTAGAATTTATCTTCACTAAAGATACTATGTATGAGCTAAGTCTTTTTAAGTTAGGTTAGCTCCAGAAATGTCTGTCTTGGCAAAAGAAGTTTTATCCCTCAAAAAATAAAACTCAAAATTTAGAAGTCGCAATGAAAATGTGCATCAGAACTTATGTCTTCTGAAGCGTTAAGTAGGGCAGTAGCACAATGGAGGTACAATTGTTGCTGTTGGGGTTGATGTGCACATTCATTTGAGCAATATAAAATTACTTTATGCCTACAAAAATAGGCTTCTGTTTATTATTTGCATAATCAAACATCATTTGCATAAACAAAATAAATTAAGGCTTTTTTGCCAGCCTACTAGAATAGTAGGAGGACAAAACTAATTTTCTGCTTAGTACAAGATCACAGTGTTTTCTTCTTTTCTTGTACAATCTTCTCCCACAACTATCTCCAACTATTGCTATTGCTAGCTACTAAATGTAATGTGCTTTTAAAACCTTGACATTTATGAGAACTTTGACAGATACACATTCTGATGCCACATATTTTTTACCTCTTCTCCATCCATACACTTAGATAGGTATAACCTTGCTTTCCAAACGTGTGATCTGTGTTGGATTTTTCTGAATGTGTGATCTGTGTTGGATACCACACATTTCAGTGGTATGCTTAAAAGAAAATTCAGGTTACTTGGCACTGATGGACACATATGAAAACCTATAAAATTAGGGAGAAAAACAGCTACAAAGATTAGTTCTGAAATGGCAGAAGAAAATACAGTGTGCAATGCTTTGTTTCATTTTAAGAACAGATGCACTGCAGATAGAACACTGAAAATAATTTACTATTATTTCCTAGAATTAAAATGCACCATTTCATAAGCTACCTGTAGTGTTGCACTGCAGGTTAAGAACTGTATAGACAAAGTGCGAGGTGTGCAGTGTAAAGGACTTTCTCCTGAATGTCTGCAGGTATATCTTGGATTTTGAAGTCTAGGCTCTAGAAGGGCCCTGTTTCAAGTTAGTTGCTTCACTGGGCTTTCTGCTGTTTTAGATTTCATGAAGTTACTAAAGTTGCAGGTGCTAGGAGTATCATTGAATTAGCTGATTTTGTTTCACATAAAAAAAATCTTCTAATGACCTTTACATATGGGTTATAAAAAATAGCAAGTGACAACTTGCATCAATTTATGTGACTGGAATAGGAATAGGAATAGGAATAGGAATAGGAATAGGAATAGGAATAGGAATAGGAATAGGAATAAGAGTTGGACTCCATGATCCTTGTGGGTCCCTTCCAACTCAGAATAGTCTGTGATTCTGTAATTATAGGAATAGAATAGAATAGAATAGAATAGAATAGAATAGAATAGAATAGAATAGAATATTTCAGCTGGAAGGGATCTACAGGGATCATCTAATCCAACTGCCTGACCAATTCAAGGCTGATCAGAACTTAAGGCACGTTATTAAGGCATTGTTCAAATCCCTCTTAAACAGTGATGGGCTTGGGGCATCAACCACCTCTCTGAGAAGCCTGTCCCAGTGTTTGACCACCCTCTCGGTAAAGAAATGCTTCCTGATGTATAGTCTGAACCTCCGCTGGTTAAACTTTGAACCATTCCCACATATCATTTCACTGGATGTCATGGTGAAATAATAGCTGTGTCTTTTTACTGTCAGAATAATATTTGAAATGCTCTTGAAATTTCATGAACTTATGACAAAATCTGGGGAGAAACAGTTAACACAAAGCTTCCTGTGCAGTCTCTTCTTTCCAGCACAGAGTTGGCTTTGTTGTAGCAGTAAAAATGCTTCTCTAGTGTTCTTATGTCAAAAACCAGGGGCCATTTTTCAGCTTTTCATTAAAGAATGGAAACCTGTATCTATCCCCTGCCTTAAATACCCTGTCATAAGATTGGATACGTAACCTGGAGATGCTTCAAGATCAGGAATATGGGAGATACAGTTCATCATCCTAAGAGTTTTGGGGGAGATTAAGTGGAATTGTTTTGGGAGTCATGAGAACAGCATGATTTATGAAACTGTAGTGAAAATAAGGATTCCTTGGCCAACCCAAATGTCTGTCTAGGAGGATGTTTACATTTCTTACTCTCAGCAGAAGCCACATTTCCTAGAAAGAGCATCTAACACATATGAAAAGAACATAAGGTATGCTGTTGAACATACTAGTGACTAGGTTTCAGAAGAGTGTCTCAGCAATCAAAAAGAAGAGTTCCTGTTCCAATGGAAATGTGAAAGTTCTGCGGCAAAGAAAAGAAATGTTATAAGGCACTGTTGCTATTTAGACAAAAGAGAAAAGTCAAAGTAACTTTGTTAGATATCAGGTACTTTATTTATTTATTTATATAGCATTGAGCCTGACTTAAACTTGCCTGCGGTATCCAGGAGATCTCCCCAGTTTCTCAGTTACTACAGATTAATAATTAACAATTAATATTAAGCAGTTGAATTAGAAGTATAAGACAGCTCTAGAAGTCTCTTCTAACCATTATTTCCATGATGCTCTGCCCTAGATTCACAGAGCCTAAGTCTGAGTCAGATCTTCTGAGGCTGATCAGCTCAGTAAGGGGAGCAGAAACCTTTGCTGATGTATGTATGAAGATGTCCCAGATGAGCTGGCATAAAACCAGGAAAAAACACTGGTGAAAGATTCATCAAAACCATCCCTAAACAAGGGAATCATTAAAAGTAACCCACAATTCATATAGGAGAACAAGCCACCCACCCAAACCATTAGTTTATCCTGTCGTTCTGAAAATACCTTACTAAAGCTCAGCCTTATGACACCAGCACAGTCCACCACTCCAGGAGAGTGCAGTGGTCCAGGAAACCCTGCTCTAGTTCTCTTCCTACTCTTCCATTCCACGAATGAGAGCAACTCCCAGGGGCTCCTCTCATGTACTTTTTTTTCTTCCTAGTTTTGCAGTACCTGCTCTGCTTCCATTAGCAGAGTATTGGGTAGCAGTCCAGCAAAATACACACACCAGCATAGTGAAGCTGAGGTAGGAAGTGGCCAAGGTCAATTTACTCAAGTTAAATAAACCGAAAGAAGATCTGAAAGAAGATCTAAGGTAAATCTGCCTCTCTGAGCACACTTTTAGGTGGCCACAACCTTGGCCTTAAGACAAAGCCATTCTTTTCTCTTCTCTGTTGAGTTACTATTGATTACCAAGTCAAGATTGACTACTAAGAAAAACAAGATGAGCTATTCAGACCACTATGTGTTTTGCACAATTCTCTTGCACTTTTAGGACTTCAGGGTATACATTTACCCAAGAGAAATTAAAAGTAATATTATACATAAGTACATGATGACATGTGACTGTTCCTTGTTCACATTTTGTGGAGTGTTAATCATATAATTGCTTCATGGGCTGTGACTCATTTCTATAAATACAAAACCCAAACATACAAAAAAGTATGTGAAGAAACACATGCTTTAGTAATTGCAAAAAAGAAATAGTAGCTTTCTTTAAGAAGAATTTTATTTTTCTGTGTACTAGCAGAGTACTTAAGTAGTCAGATATGGCACAAAGTAGACTTTTTATAACCTGTGTTTTCCCTTTCTAATTCTCTGCGTGAGACAGGCGTTAGTCAAAATAATAATTCCATTTAGATTTTAGCCAGTTTAAAATGAAGTTGCTTTGTGATTTTCAAGACCATAACACTTGTGAAAAAAACGAGCTGTTTCTCCAAACAGTTCAAAGACATAAAAAATTGCAGCATTTTCTCTACAGTTTCTGTGAATAATCTATACAATTATATAAACAAATTTTATCCTTACAAATTAATCCCTTAGTTGTCATGAATCTTGGGCAATTGAATGGATCATTTAACAATCAATGAAAATTAATGTGTTTATATAGGCCAGCATCAATTTCCTATCATTGCAGGCTTATGGAGCATTACTGAGCTGGTTTTTAATAATAAGTTTGGCAGTCTGTAAAAAATAAATGCTTATGTCATCATTACAAGGGAGCTGCAATGCAGGGAATATGGAATGGAATGTGTGTCTACACTGCGTCATCTAGTTATCAATGATTAAACCACTGGTCTAGTTTATAAATTCTCCTTCTCATACTTCGAATCCTACGCTATGCAGTGATCTGAGTTTCTTCATAGTAGCCACTGCACATTTAGAGATCATCTTCTGGAATTATCTTCTCAAAATGATGCACCAGCTAGAACAGAGAAGATGCATGCCATCATCCTCTTTTACAGGGAGGAAATTAAGACACCAGAGATTAATTAACATACCTGTGATCACAGTGGAGCCTGTTGTAGAGCTTGGAATTAAATTATAGTTTTTCAAGTCCTACCACAGTGTTTTAATCATCAAGTCATCCTTCCCATCAATTTCCAAATCAGTGCTGAAAGAAGTGTTTGTAAAAAGGGAGGAAGAGAGTATTGGGAGCTGATGGAGGGTGCATAGAACAGGAGTCTTGTCATAGCCATTGTACACTGACTATTTTAACTTTGCATTCTGCTGCCAAAGGAGAAAGTAGCATACATCAGCAATCAGTTAGCACTTAAAACAGGGATGAAGCATCTTGTCATTTCTCTTGTACACCAACTTATACAATTCCTTACTTACATTCATCAAAAGCTTAAGAGAAAGATTAGTCTCCCATACATAAGTAAAACAAATATCAAGTCTTTTATTTGCTCAAATAAGAGAAGAGATTATATTCTCTCCTTATTTTGGTGTGGTCTACAAAGGAATTGTGTTAAGTGCTGTCAGCACCATTGACAGCCATGAATTTGTTAGAAGGGCAGAACCAGTCAGAGCAGATATGAGTTATGGCCAGAGGTTTTGAGCAGTCCAAAAATGCTGGAATGGGGGGTTGGCTATGGAAAACTGATTACTTCTTGCCTTCCTCCTAGGGAAATTCCTGTTCATGTCAGCATAACCGCTCACAGTTGGAAAATGTGCAAAATTTGCCATGTGATTATAAAACAACATGGCAAAAAACAACAGGCAGCGTCACTTAGCGTTGTTTTCTGGCTTTATTTGGTGTTTCAGAGACTTCTTTTCTCCCTTTAAAATTGTTGTTATACACTCACTTGATAGCATTACAGCATTTATGTATGGATGAAAACAAATAATGCTGAACCAGAGCTTGGGGCTTAAAAAACAACACTTACTGTAGTTTAATGTGCCAACATAGGCTTTTCATAAGGAAAGCTAGCATGGCAAAGGGCATCTGAAATCAAATCACTTACCGCCGATTCCTGTTGAAACAATGGTCTTCTTTGCTCTGAAATGCCAAAATAAGCAGTCCCCCCGCCAGATAAACTATTATCAGAGGAGATTACAGCATTTGGGCCGTAGATGTGAAGCTCGTGAGTAACTGTCTTTATATTCCTTTGTATTTGTCTTGGGTTGAGCTGGCAAAATGCCAACTTTCCAAGATAGAGTGAAAAGGGAAGAAGGGGGAGAGGGAGAAAAACCTTTCAAACCAGGTTTATGCTGAAACTAACTACATGTATTTATACAGAAAAGAGAAAATTAAGAGAAAACTACAATATAACACACACATTTACACAAGTTATACATAACAAGAAATAACTTCCCACTACCAAGTTAATACAAAGTCTATCACTGTAGATCTATAAGTACTCTAAAAGATACCTAGCAAGAAACAGAAAGACTAACAACAAAATATTTCTACTTCCCTAAAACTCAAACAAAATGCAAGCAGCAGCAGGAGCAAGGCCTAGGATAGTAGAAGAGCTGTAGCATGTCCAGCTTGTAACTCGGTCAAGGTGGAACTGAACTAACACCTCCCACTGCTGCCCCATATCTTAAGTTTGTGTCATCTGGTATGAAATACTTCCTTGGTTACTCAGTCAGGTGACAGCTGTCTCTACCAAACCACATAGATTCTCTGAGCCTGCTAATTTGAGGCCTGGCTTAAACCACTACAGTATTGCACTGGCCAAAAAACTCTGAAATTTTATCAATTAACAGTAACAGCAAAGATTTAGAAAAAATGACATTTCAGAGAAGTTCATAGGTGATCTGTGATGACTGACATGTATCTCTGAGTTTCATAGACACAGCAAGAAAAAACTGCTGTGGTTATGTAGCCTGTTTTCTTCCTGAAATCTTCTCTCCATTTAGTGTTGTTCTACAGAACTATGTCCAAACCTTGTCTAATTATACCCCACTTTTCATTAAAGTGTTCCAAAGTCTAACTTCCCTTACCAAGAGAAACAGATGCCTCTCCTTTAGGATGCATTTATACTGTTTCATTTCTTTTCTGTATATCGGTGCTCATAAACAAATAAAGTTACTTCTTAACCATCCCTTTGGAGAACTAAATACATCCAACTCCTTAAATCTGACTCTATGAAGAGCGTTTTCAAGAGTTCATCATTCTCGTGGTTCCTCTCTGCATCCTTCCCAATTCGTAAATGCTTCTTGAGTAGTAAAGTTTTAGATCAGGTTATATAATTCCAGTAGCAACCATCCACCTGTCAAAGAAAAGAGCAGTAAAGGCTCCCTGTACTTACACTTGAGATTTCCACTCTTTATGGGCAATGATACTACACTAGTTTTGTCTCCACTGTCACTGTAGGAAAATACAGGCAACTGTTTATCTAGAAAGTATGTATGTCTTTCAGCAACACTGATTCCCAGAGAAGACTTGCCTTCTTTGCCTTAAAGAGCCTGCATTTTCACAACAGCGATGTTCCATTATCCATGCTGAAAAGCATACTGCTTCCCTACATCTACGTAACTGAGTGATGCACATCACTTTGTTACAGTAAAGCAGCCTTTATTATTCATGAGTTCCCCAACTGTAGTTGTTCAAGATTTATGAGAAATGATTTTATGTTTTCTTTCAGATAACTGAAAAAAAATAATATTATAATACTAAAACTGATTCTTGCATTAGAAACACCTGCCTCACTGCTAATAACATTTTCATATCTGCCAGTTTGTAAACACATGTAATTTTGTAGTGTTCGAATTTCTTAGTCAAAGTGCCATGCAGAACAAAGCCAGGGAGCTTACAGAAGTTTTTTAAACTAATACTTTTATCTCATTCAACTACAGTCAACATCTCTATTTTTTTTTTAAATCAAGTTTGCGTGATTTTGATTTTAACCTTTTTGATTGATTTTCTCATATTATTTACCTCAAATGGGTCTTGTAGTAGCCGTTCAGTTGTTGTGCTCAGGGCTGAAATCAGCCTGGAGTTCGTTCTGCTCTTTTACTCTTCTTTTTTCCCCACAGTCCTTCAAAGGTTCCTTGTCATTTCAAAAGTCATCAGGAGTTAAACATCAGCCAACTTTTAAAACACTTGGTGGGAATTAAACCAGAACTCCCTCTCTGAGCCAAAAATGAAGGCATGAGCCAAGGTGTGGATTCTATTTCTAACTATAATCACTGAGTTTTGTAACATCTGGTAAACAACTTAGGGGAAGCCTGTTCCAGCTTTATATCCCATGTTCATACTTGGGCTGTAATGTTTTCTCTTAGATCTGAAAATAGCCTTCTGTTTTAGGAGGCAGCTGTAGAAGCAAACTAAGGTGTTTGCTGACTCTTCTTCCTACTTAAGATAAAGATAAGTAGAACTGAAAGGCACTAGACACAAAACAAGAACAAAGTGGTTTAGTTTGTTTCTTTGGGGTCGACCAATATTATCAGCTAAACTGCTTATACTATGTCGAGTAAGTTTGTGTGCGTGCTCATTTTGTACACAGAACTTTCACACAGCAGCACAGGAGAGACAAGATGTTTTATCAAACGTCAAGTAACTAGAACTGCCAGGAAAACAGAGTGAGGGCTGTAGTATCTGATCTTTCTGTGTTTTATAAGGTCTAGATTAACTAAATCCCTTTTATTTTCCGTGCTTTTGTCACATTGACAAGTATCAGATACCGTTACAAGTACCAGTGAATTTGTACTATAGCACTGATAAATTAATTCCTACCACAGTAGGCAGGACAATAAATTAGCAAGTAAATGAGCTTAACAGAAAGGCTCTTGAACACATTTACCTACATAATGGCTGCACTGGCCACATCACATGATTCTAATCCCTGGGAAGCAGCAAAAGGTAGTCAAGAGATACTGGCTGCTGCAGAAATAAAAATAATCATGTCCTGAGGAGATTCAATTGACACTCTGAATCATTATATGCTTTTATAGGAGAAACTTTGCCCTCCTCCACACCAAGTAATTATGCCCAGCTATGGTTTGAACCAAAAACAACAGTCAGTTCTCAAACAATTCAGGTAAGACATGAGATCAGAAAGCAAGGGGGGGGCTAAAATTTTCTTTTCTGAAAGAAAAAAAGCCCAAACACCTATCATGCAAAGTTTGCATGTTATTTCCTCTTTTTTTCTTGGTCATTGCTAGTTGTTATGAAAAAGCATTTGGAGCAAGACAGAATGGTTACATGCCTCTTTTCTCTTTGGGTAGCTCTGGACAATGAGCTGTCCATGCAGCTGGCCCAAGCTGCTCCATGTGGTCACAGCTGCCTGTCACACAGGGCTGCAAGGAATACACATGAGAGCCAACAATGTGACCTGAAAACTCAGGACTGACCAAGAAGCACGCCAAGGCACTCTGGGGCAAGGTCATTTTAGGGAAAGAAGTGCAGGAGGGCAGAAGCTTGGAAAGGAAGAAGGCTGGAGCACTTCTGTCAATGGATGTTGGGATCTGGTGAGACTCACCTGCCCTGGAATCATGAGAAGGGATGTAGAGAAAAACAGCGGTGAGAAAAGAGAAACTGGAGAGAGCAGGACTAGAAGGTAGTGAGATAAATAAATCCCTTTGCAGACATATCAGCAAACCAGGATGTGCTGCAAGACCCTACAGTCAGTCTCACCTGGCTGTCGCACAGCAAAACCCAACAGCCTGGGCAGTGAAACCAGGCATCTGTTAGGTAAGGGGAAGGAGAGTTGCTATGAAACATTCTGCCTGGGAGCCTTTGCTAACTACTCAAAACATTAAACTATAATGCAGTGGAATAGTACTTATTTGAATAGGCTTACTGCCATGTGGCATGTTTATAACCCATATTTATAGTAAAAATATCAGTGAAATACTAGACAAAGGCTGTTTAAAGCCTGTGACTCTTTGACCTGGAACATTTTATTTTCTTGTCCTTGGCAAGACTTGCTGAAGGCTCAGCCATGCCTTAGACAGACAGCTGTTGTCCTACCTCACCTGTGCATAGACAGAAGGGTGGAGAGGCATGGGATTCACTTTTCCTCAGGGTCTCCCGAGTCACTGGCACTGTCATGAAAGAGGCCTGGTATCCTGAAGGATGGTACTGTTTCACAAACACCACAGCAAGCTGCCTTGTCTGTTATTTTTTATATGACGGCAAATGACGAAGTCTTTAATCAGAGTGGAGGGGCACTTTGATTGGGCACCATGCAAACCTAGATGAATGGGGAAGGTATTAATCTCTGTATGAACACGACTGAGCAAGTACATTTTGTTATTTGTTCCAGTGAGTTGTATAATCCTGCTTCCCTGTCATCCAAATAGGATTTAGCATTGTCAACATGTTTTTCTTAATAGGATGATGCTATGAACTCATGTCTGTGCAAGACTGGAAATCCAGATTACTTGCCTCGGGAGACTATATATTGGTTTTAGCTGTTAGTAAAATCTGTTTTTTCCAATGAATAGGACACAGACTTGAGGCCACCTTAGAGGGAAATTATCAAGACATGGTGTGCCCCATACAAGACCCCTCACAAACTTCAGAGGAGACAACTGTTTAGCACAGCACATACATGATTGGGGTTTTTTTAAAAGAAGTTTCTGCAGCTTCTTTTCCAAAATAAATAATATTTGAAGACTGATGAAAACCCCATAACCCTTCTGTTAATTCAGAAATGTGCAATACTAAATACAGCTTGATACATCTCCTCCTTAAAAAAAACATCATTAGTAAATGCTGCTTTGCCAGGTTTCAGGCATTATTCTATAGCATTACTAGTGTGATGCCCTGCAGTTACACCACTTCAGAGAAGGAGTTGTTGCTTCTTATTAGCAAAAAATTTGCAGCACATTGTGTAAACTCTAGGCTGTTGCCACATGAGCAGTGTAAGGGGGCCCTGGGCTGATCATGAACCAGTTGTGCATTTTGTTATGGATAGGTCACTATTAAACTATCATCACACTACCAGAAGTCACATTTCAACAGCCCCCCTGAAGCCTTTCCAGCCCTCTAGAATTACATGTTTCAGTAGTCTCTGCAGGTGTACCTTCAGGGGAAGGAGCAGAGCACATTTCTCTGCTGGCCTGCCTGGCAGTATTGACATGTGCTGCCATGTGCCATAGCTCCATAGGGCAAGGAAATTATGACAGAGCTGCATTTTCAACTCCAAAGAGCCATATGCAGCTGGCAGGATCTCAGTGGGCCCCACTGTATTGATATTTTGTGAGTGAGTCCCTAGTTTCAGCTAGAACTGTGTGGGCTATTATTTTTTAAATACCATCTACAAAGAGAAATGTGTTGTTGCACACCAAAATTCATATCCTTTTTCTCAGAGCTGTGCATGGAAGCAACATGGCCGGTAAAAAGAGCTGAAAATTTTGACTGTGCATCATTCCTGTTTCCATTGCTAAAAGTAAGGTTCCAGCAAAAGATGGTGAATTGTGAGAGGCTTTGCTTTGTACATGACTATGCCCCTGTGGGCTTCTGTGGTCTTGGGTAACTCATATCCCCTTCTTATCTCTGTGTTTTCATATTATAATTTTATAATACTTAATATATAATGTTTTACATATTAAATTATATAATATCCTATATAGCAACAATGCTTAAAAGAATAAGTGTTTTTTTTCTGCTCTCACTTGCATATTTTCAGAAAGATCGTAGAATCATAGAATGGCTTGGATTGCAGGAGACCTTAAAGATCATCTAGTTCCAAGACCCCTGTCATGGACAGGGCCACCTTCCACTAGACCAGGTTTCTCTGAGCTCCATCCAGCCTGGCCTTGAACACTTCAGGCATGGGGCATCCACCACTTCTTTGGGCAACACGTTCCAGTGCCAAAGGGGGACTAAGTCTGTTCTATTCTTTACTCTTCTCAGCCTGAGTTTGCCCAATACAGAAACTGGACTTTCTTGGCATTGCAGTCTGCACAGACCACAGTGCCAGACTGACTTTGGTCGCCCAGCTGTTAGTATGTAGACTTGAAATTTTACTCAACTTCCTCAGTTCTTCTGTTTTGACCTGCTTCAGTTTTTGTCTAGGATAAGGGAAAGAATGTGCAAGGGGGTGGAAACAAAATGTTACCATGCTCTCTTAACCCTCCAGTAGCTCATTACTCACTGTATGAGTGATGTAATGGAGTCCTGGCTCGCAGTGATTTCAAATTCATATGTGTGCTGAGCATGTGTATTTGAGATTGAGATGTTGACATTTTTTGGTCTGTGTTTTTGATAAGCCACTTGTGAAAAGTTTATTCATTTCCTGCCAAGTTATAGGGAGCAAGCACTGATAAGGAGAAAGTTCTGCTCTTGAAAGACTCAGCTCTGTGTAAACTAAAATTAATTTTATCTCTCTTACTGGCTGACAGCATTTAGAGGATCATTGAAGGAGAAAGTGATGATGAGGGAGATGAGGGAAGCCCCCAGAACCATTTGATTAAGACCCCCTGAGTGATAACACACATGTGCGAGGGGAATTCCAATGCCCACACACATGCACATAACAAGAGGGTGGAGCCAAGGACCTTTACCTGGGCAGTTCTGGCCACACCTACCCAGGCAGACTCCACTTGCAGACTGAATAGAGTGGATGGCTCATGCTCTGACGGCTGCTTGCTTCACATGAAGGACAACATGTGCCTGGTAGCAGGGACATCTGTTAATGCTGTGAGCCAGCCAGTCCCTAGAGAATGCTGCCTCTGTCTCTGGGGAGTCTGAGTGCTCTGGGTCAATAAGACAACCTTTGTAAGTAATCCCTGGGTGAATAAGGGTGCTACCATTGGGCTTATTTTCCTCTTCTTCTTTCTCAAGTTCCTGTTTACTTAGCCACTTCTGGTAATAAAGATACAGTTTTGCTAAATTCCAAACAGTGTTCAATCTCACTTTCTGGCATCTTTTCGAACCCTTCCTGTTACAGCGTGGAAGCAGCAAGAGCCAACTGTAAAAAGTAGTATGATTGCATTCTCTGTCAGCTACTTGGTATTAAGAGAAGGAGATAGCATAGTCTTTACTGGCAAAAAAAAAAGAAAAATTAAGAGTGATACTCTATGACTTGTTCATTTATTAAACTGGAAAAGTTGTATTTTTCATATTTGCATATACAGACAAAGATCAGCAGAAAAGAGACAGACTAATTCAGACCCTTGAGAAATACAAGAATGATCTCGTACACGGTCTTCCTGCCTCACTGTTCAACTCCAAAAGTGTTTCTCCAAGCCAGCAGAAGGTATGTGGTATTCTGACAATGCAGTATCTGTCACACAGATAGTACTGAGTTGCGTGAAAAAAACAATTTTCCCCTTAGTTAGCTGTACTCTGTGGTGCTGGGGAGTGCCTGTAATTCAGCAGTTACATGCAGCTTTATTCAGTGTGACTTTTTATAGTCTAGTCAAAGAGAAATAATATTTACCACCCAGTTTTTCCAAGTGGCAGCTGTCCTCCCATCAAACTGTTGCAATCCCTACATGGCCTATAATGACAGGTTCCCATGTTATGACTGCATGTACATGACTAAAATGTGTCCCTGCACTGATAGTGTCATATGTGTGCAGGACTCTCACAGGCCCAGAGTATTATATGGGAGCCCAGGAATAAAACCCACATTGAGTGAATTTAATGAAATGATTTGCTAATGTATGTGATGATGTTCCTTGTTAGAATGATTTCTGTACACAATATTTTCAAGAGAATGAAATCCCAATTAATTTCTTAGTAATGCTTCTGAATGCAATGCAAAAACTTCACATTATTTCACAGTATCTTCTGAATTTCAGAATGTTATTTATTGGTAAAAGCAAGACTCTGAAGTAACTATGCCTAATACTATGTATTCTGCCAGATATCAGAAACTGTACAACCTCATACCAGTGTGAGGAGAACTGTTCTTCACCAAATTCTACCAGTGGACCTCACCTCAATAGACAAATTCTTGCAAAACGTTTTATTCTGCCATAGTCCAGAGTCTGTCTGTGGCAAAAATTCCTCAGCAGACTAAATTTAGGTTGGTTTACCAGTAGATTACCAATGATACTTTTATAAAAACTGTCATCCAGTTAAAACCTGCATCATTTTGATTTGTAAAATCTAACTCACAGTGAGATAGCAAAACAATAGGCCACAATTTCCCCTATGGTATTTTTGAGTAAAACAGTGGCTCTGTTTGACTTCAAACTCAAGAGACAGAGCCGTGCTCACACCAACACAGGCATACATGGAGACAGAATAGAAGATGCCAGTGAGGAAGGACCACGAGGCTGACATTGAGTCATCAGTTCCATAGATGAGAATGAACCATGCTCAAGGAAGAAAACATTCTCCTGGACTCCCTCTGTGAGCCCTGGCAAGCAAAATGGGATTTCTGTAATTTCCCAAGACCCCTCGTCATTAGAAACTTCAATCTTATAAAAAGGAGGAAAGAAAAAGAAACTAGGAAGAGGACTGGTTAACTAGATCAAGCACAGTGGCAGGTTTGCTCTACTCCCAGCTGCAGTTCTTAAAGCAGAGTAAATAATTTAGACCAGTTAACACCAACTGAATCAGTTTGAAAACAGTTTCTTAAAATTCCTACTGTGTGAATTAATTTCTAGGATTTGTGATTTTTCTGTCAGTTTTATTCTTTAACTTACAGATGAGGTGGTCACTGTTGGAAAATGGCCACACATATTTGACATCTGATCAGAACAACTCTTCTGAAACAAAAAGGGAGCAGCCCCGCTCTGCGTCATTTCAGAAGTTCACTTCAAGGACTCTGATGTCAGCTCCTGCTACAAGAAAGACTATCCCAAATAGTGCTCCATGTGCTTTGTCTCAGACTCCTGTTCACAGCCGCAGTACAGAGAGATCATCTCCTTCACCATTTCTGCAGTCTCGCAAGTATTTGGGCAGTCGCAACAGGAAGAAGGCATTTCAAAACTCTGTTCCTAAATCATACTCTGGGGACCTCCTTAACAAACATTCAGTTTACTTTACAGAAAGGAAATGTTTTAGCCCTCAGATCTTAAAGACTTCACATCAACCTTTTCTTGTAACATACAGATATTATAATTCTCCTTCCAGAAAAAAGAGCTGCTCTCCTAGCAGACCATCACTTAAATCATCAGATGTCAATAACAAAAAGAAAAATGAGCTGCACAGGTACTTATATCAGTGCTAAAAGTTACGCAATTTTGATTTTCAACACATCATCTGAATCATAACTGTTTCATACCATGCTTTTAATCTTTCAGATTTTTAGAAGATTCACATATGAGACCATATCCTGTTCGCTTTTCTCAGCAGCCAGTTGAGGTTAGTGAGCTCAGTGTGTTACAAAGAAAAAAGAGTGGAACACACTGTTCATACACAAAAGTTGTCCTGATTATGTGGAAATGAAATGGGTAATGGATCCACTGGCTTTGTGGAAGAGCAGTTAAGAGCAAAATTGAAAAATTGAATCATCTAAAGAAAAGTGACTAAGATTGCAATTGAGACACTGAGAGCACGGGGTTAGATGGGGCCAACAGACACAGTGAATAAAATAGGAACAGCTAAAGTAACTGGGCTCTCTGAGAAACACAAATGAGGCATTATGCAATGTGAAAAACACTATCCCAAAACAAATCTGCTCTTCTGAAAGCAGAGCTCTTTCCGTCTTGACTGACCTTTTTGGTTGGTTTACAGATTTTCACTCCATACAAATAATAACTTGGAGCCCATAAATGTCCAAAGTGCTATTCACTCAGTCTATGGTCCCTACTGTAATATGTCACATAAGGCTTTGTCTGGAAGTTGTACTCCATTAGTCATCTGGATTTTTAAGACGAATGGCAGAATGATTTCATAAATTGTAGTACTCTTGAAAATAGAGGCTGCTTAACAATAGCTAAAGCCATGCATGTTAGATATGTTTTGTATGATTCCTTGGCCTGTGCACCCCTTTCCAGAATCTATGATGAATTTCTTACAGCTCAGCCAAAGTACCACAAGCGTGATTTGTGACAGCCCTATGCAAGACAGACTATTTGATTCCTTGCTCCAATCACCAAAACCTTCATTTAACAATATTATAAAGAGAAGATCTTTTCTCATTTGATGATCCACAGCAAAAGATAATTTTGATATCAATCTCATTTTCCAAGTCCTCTTTCAAAAATACATTTTACATGTCCTTCTAAAGAAAAACCTGTTATATTTGTTTGAAATCTGCAAAGGTCTTCCATTTTGTCAGAAATTATTATTTCCTTTATAGCATTTGTATCATTTCTCTCAGGTCTCAGAAGCTTCTTTCCATTTCTACTCACATTAACTATCTAATAATAATACTTGTTCATTATTTATAAAAGTGATTGACGCTCAAGATGTTTATTTCACATGAGCTGGCATGTGATGTCATTGTAATTTTGATATGTTGTGAAATCAGATCATTTCCCCTGGTCTTCTGACTGGAAATACATAATGTTAATACAAAGATAATTAAACAAATTATCTACTTTTATTTCCATTTTCTTTTTGTGGCAGAACCAGGACTTGTGGATTCACAATTCTGAAACACCATTTTCTTCAGGATTACAACTTGAAGAAATGTAAGTTAAGCATTTGTTTGTTGCTTTTAACTGTTTCAAGTTTCTTATCAAAATATTATAGTAGGAAACTAGTGAAAATCTGAAAACAAGGCAAAAGAGCCAATTAGCAATGGCTATATGCAGTGAGTAGAGAGACTCTACTGGCAATGCAGGATTCAGCTACTTGTGTGGAAAATGTGGGATCAGAAAGCTGGAAGAGCTTTTCTTAGTCATGCCACTTCTCTTACTTAGGCAAACTAAATATGCTAAGAACAATTAATAAACAAAAAAAAATTATTAAAAATTTATCTGCTGATACCTATACTTTGTTCACAAAAGGCAAGATAATGAAAGTAATAGATTAGAGTCATTGACCAACACAGCTGTCTAAATCCATAATGTTAAAACTTACAAACCTGAATAGTAAAAAAATGCAGAGTAGTAAATAGATTCAACACTTTTGAATAGGTTCATAAAACTCTTTATTTAAGTTAGTTTACTCTGAAACTGTTGCCTCTTTGGATGGTATTGTAAAACTTACTTATATTCAGGGCATGTTAAAGAAAGATGCTGACAGCTTCTGTATTTGTATAGAGAAGAAGAGTATCTTCATTTTCTCCAAGATCTCACAAACGATATTTTGATTAGAAGTTGTTATCAGAGAGAGTAAGTGCTTTGCCTTTTCTATTTATTCTTTTGAGTAACAAAATTTTGACCAATTATTCAATCAGTGTAAAGAATTGGTGGGTTTAATGAAAGGTGTAACTCTAAATCCATTTAATTTGATGAATATGTTTGTGACGCTACCTTATAGAAGTCATGATTCAAACTGAGTAGCTGAACAGAAAATATTTTCAGCCAGCCTCATATTTCCCAGTGACTTCTAGTAGAAACATGGAAACATCATATTCTCTGCCCCTGTTTTCAAGCCCATTCTCCTATACAATTTGGTGATGGACATTTTTGTTACATCAGTCTCATTCCAGTTCCTGGTCAAACATGAGCTAGGAAGCCGTGGAGCTGCAATGAGTGTTCCCTAGCAAAGTTCATCATATCAAGATTCTGTGTTTGGAGTTCTTCCTCCTTCCTAAAAAAGCAAAATAAATAAACCCAAAAATTGCTTTCTTCAGGATGTATGTTCTATCAAGTTAATGACCCATACATAAGGCTAGAGCAAAACACCCCACATGCCGCTGGTGTCTTACTGCAGCATCCTTTTCTGGTTTCATATTCTGTACATTCTAGTAGTAATCTATCATATTTCCAATGTTTAGAGAGCTGTGATAAACCACAGGTCTGTGTATAGGCCTGCTGAAAGCAACAACATTGTGTGCCCCTTTCCTATGCAATTTTCTTGCCTTTGATAGAGGATTTAACCTCAAAGTTTAATATTTTGGTATTTGTCAAGTGCAGTGTTTTGCTGCTAGAGAGGTGCTAAGCCCCTGAAATTAATCCAGCTCAGTCTTACACCAAAATATTTCTCTTTCAATCTAGAAGATTTGAGTTAAAATCCCTAAGCCCCTTTAAAAAAAAAAAATTAAGTGGCCATTGACACAAGTCATTAGTTTATTTTATGAGCAATCAGTTGAAGGTAAGGGTTCCCCTCCTTCTTTCTAGGTATCGCAGTTTTCAGTCTGATATAAGGCTCAAATTAAAAGTGAACTTTTTGGATACATTGGGAGGAGCTGTGGCAGATTTGAAAAACACTGACTCAACACACATTGAAAATGTTACTAAGTATCATGCCTGCCCATATGTACAGTTAAAAAAAAAAGACAAGCATCTGTGTGTGGCTGTGTGGCTGTGTGTCTATGTGGCTGTGTGTGGCTGTGTGTGGCTGTGTGTGTCTCTGTGTGTGTCTCTGTGTGTGTCTGTGTGTGTCTCTGTGTGTGCGTGTGTCTGTGCGCGTGTCTGTGCATGTGTCTGTGTGTGTCTGTGTCTGTGTGTGTGTCTCTGTGTGTGCGTCTGTGTGCATATATCTGTGCGTGTGTGTCTGTGTCTGTGTGTGTGTCTCTGTGTGTGTCTCTGTGTGTGCGTCTGTGTGCGCGTCTGTGTGCATATATCTGTGTGTGTGTCTCTGTGTGTGTGTCTGTCTGTGTCTGTGTGTGTGTCTGTGTGTGTCTGTCTGTGTCTGTGTCTGTGTCTGTGTGTGTCTGTGTCTGTGTCTGTGTTTCACACTAAGTCCAAATCAGAACATGGTGGGGCACCAAGGTGTTAGTGCTTAGGCCTGTAGCATGAAAGGGCCATTCTGTTGACTTTAGATGGAGATTGTTGAAATGCTTTTCCCTCAAAAACAAGGTTATCCATTGTTTTCTTGGGTGATCTCTAGTAACGGAACTTAATTGCTCTGCGGAATAAAAGTGAGCAATCAATATTACCCTTTAATTTGAAATCAGGAGGTGAAGTTCTAAACAAGTTTTGTGCCAAGCTGGAAAAGACACAACTAGCTAACCTGCCTAGGCTAACCTGCTGCTACAGGATTAATGTGATAGACATATTTTAAAGTCTCCATTTATTTTGACCAGTTTTCTACCGATAAAATCATGAAAGACCTCCCAATTCTAACATGCAGCATGCAACCAATCCAGCTCTGCTGAGCCTTGCAGCTCACTACAGATATTTTCATTTTTTACAATTGTCTGAAAATGCAACCAATAGGCTAGATCTAGCTCAGTTATGATTTTAGAACCTGGAGGACCAATTTCCCTGGTCAGATAGGTCTTGGGTTTTACCAGTTCTCATCACCATAAGCACATCTTTTGCTTGGAGCTGGTCAGAGCTATAAAAAAATATTGAAAGAACTTTCTGAAGACATTTCTCTTTCCCTAGTACATCTAGTTAAGAAAACTGACCACGAAAGTTCAGCCTTTATTGTTTCCCTTGGAAGTTACAGAAAAGGAGGCCCAAGAACCAAGACATCATACAAATGACCTTTGGAGCCTAAAAAGTGTTGGCAAGAGGCAGTTTAAAAGCCCTCTTTGAGTAACACCATATCCTGGACAAAGGAACCACAGCTACAAATGAATCAAGGAGACTTCTTGCAGTACTGCCTAGCACCCCAGTACCCTCAACACTTTTACCCAGTTAACATGGTGGGACAGTACTTGACAATACCAAGAGAGCCTTAGACCCCACCAAATTACAGAGGAGAACTACTACATTGTGATGGAGAGCACCAATATTCCTACATTTATGTTAAATTTGGAAGAAGAAATTGAAATTATACACATAAAATCTGTCCCTAGAATAGTTCCTTCCAAACTGCAAGAACTTGGAATGACAATATCCAATAACCCCCAAATCCTTAATATTTTAGTTACCTACATATACAGTAGGGATGGGGAGGGGATGAAGCAAAAGTGAAGAGCTGGGATGCATTTTAAGTAATCTGAAAGACAGGCTGAGTGGTTATTTTCCATTTTGAAAGTATATGGCCTTTGAACAGTTGGGGTTTTTTGAACTGATGTTCCTTTTTTTTTTTTAAGGGCATTAGAAGATGTATTTCAAATGCACATTAAAAGTAAGAGGCATAACCTTGATGAGGTGAGCAAAAAATGTCTAGTATTAAATCTTCTGTCACCTCCAGTAGAAATGTTGTGTATTAATGCTGAGCAACAATTTGTGACAGATTGACTAGTACAAAATTTTAATAAAAGGCAAGGAGAAACTCCCTCGACAAAAGCATCTGTAAGGATGTTTTCCATGGAACACTGGTAAAGAGAGTTTTTTCTGTACATTTTTGTGTATTACTCTAATAAGGTTTCTAAAAGATAATGTAGTTGGCATGCAGAATGGCTTTAATTAAATGAAACCTGTTCATGAGGAATGCTTGTTGCTGCACTTTTTTGCTGCAACTGCCATTTTCTGGAGCAAGAGGGACTTGTAGGCTGTGACTTACAGATCCTGTAAGAACACCTTGTGCTTTAATAGCTTTTATACAGGAGTTTGGTCACCAGAGCAGAATATAAAACTCTAAGTCCAACATTACAGTATCCCCATGTCGTGCCTGCTGAGAACTATACACCTCAAAATGCTTATCTGAACATCTCCCACTCTGAGGTAGAAGCAGCCTGTGGAGGGGCAATAGGAAATGCCAGGCACAAATATACGGCCACAGTCCATTTCTCCTCTGCAAGTCTGGCATCTTGCCTAGGCTGAGTGAAAGCACCTTTGCCCATTTTAATCCAGGGTTTAGAGCCCTCTCCTGGGAGTAGTGCTTGTAACTGCTCTTTGAAAAACTGTAAGGAATATGCTGTTTTCCATTTAAAAGTCATTCCCAGATAAGATGGCATCGGTGATGTTGTCATTATCTTCATCTTTGCTGTTATCCCAGATTGGCTAAGCATTTGCCCATGAAATGGGGGAGGGAGCTTCTAGTGCCTTCCCCAGATTGAGGAGACCCAAATCCAACACCGCACATCCTGAGCAGATGACTCAGCTGGGCTTTTGAACTAATTCCTATAGGGTAGATAGTAGGAGCAAAATGGGGGACACTAGCACTACAGACTGAGGTTGCAGCACTCATAGAAAGCACTAGGTTTTCCTCCTTCCCAGTAACTGATAAATTCCTTCTTCTTTAAAGTCTCTGTATTAAAGGAAAACAAAAACTAAATAAAAAGACATTTCTATGTAGAACTGTGAGTTCTACAGGGAGTGCAAGAGTTCAGTCACAGCCTTCCAGTTGCATTGCCTGCTAACTGTTGGTGGGTCCATGCCCAGTGCATGGGTCTTGGGTCATGGGGCTCTTCTGTCCCATGCTTCTCCTTTGTCCCACAGGGAGTGAGACTGCTAATTCTAGCCTTGGGGGGAATTTGATACTCGAGTCTTCCTCTAGATCTGACTTTAAAAGCCTCTGTACAAGAAGGTATTTCATTGGGTCTGTTGACCCAAAGGATTCATGGGCAAGGGCTTGGGCATTGCACTATAAAGCTCACATTGCTGCAGCAGATTCAGGTAGAAACATTTCTGAGGAACTGGCATAGTGTGGCTTTTAAATGGGCTACCTTTGCCTATTTGTTCCTGCAAATTTGTATCCGTTTAGTATTGTACTTTCTTCAACACTAGGCATGTGGGAGTTACATGCATGATTTGCACATTGAATAAATATCAAAGGAATTATTAAACAATTAGAATGCAGAGTGTTATTTTGTCTTTCAAAGTGCTACAGTTAAGGGAGAGAAGGTGTTTTGGTAACTGTTTCGTTGCTGGACTGAGGGACAGTCAGTAGGTGAAAAAGTGTTTGAGGAATGATCTGAGCTGAATCAGCCAAGCTGAACTGGTTTTATGGGGGAAAAAATCAGCAGCTGCACCTCAGTTTAAGAGGATATGTAATTTACATCTGACTAGAGGATGCTGAACATATTTGTTAGGCCGACTGTTGCCTTAGAGATAGGGCAGAGAAACCTTTAATAGGAAACTGAAAGTACATCCCTCTTTCCAGAAGGATGAGTTTGTAAACAGTAGCAGACTTCTACTATGTCCTACTGCAACATATTTGATATCTAGGAATGCATTGTTCTGCAGAGCTTAAGTCTGGTGTTTTCACCTCCAAAAATACTAACTGAAGACTTTAAAGAATCTCAGAAAAAAGGAGTGAAACTAACTAGCCAAGGAGTGATTTAAAGATTTTTGTTGATCACATATTTGTATGTTAAGCCATGCAATGATGAAAGGAAAAAGAACTAAACTACCTCTCTGTATTAGAAGAAACAGCACACACAGGAAAAAGAAGTGCTTTTTGAGAAGATTAAATGAGAAGTGTAAGCATAACTTACACCAGGAGAAGCTTGTGAGCAGTGACATTTATTAGAACAGGCACAGTTCCCACAAGAGAAGTAATGGAGCTGAATCGCTTTGAGGCTTTTAAAAGTGAATTGGCCAGCAAATGGAAATGAATTCCATAGTGAGTGGACTTTTGTCCTACAAAAATGTGTTTTTCTCTCTTAATATGTTGTCTTCAAACCAAAGTCCTTTTATTTACTATCACTGTTTTCTGGACCAGCCAGACAAAATAACAAGGTGGAAACACATGTCAAGGTCTTTGCAGTCTCTTTTTTTACCCATCCTGGATGCCTGCCAGCTTGTTATTTGGGTACTTCTTTCTCTGGACTCTACTATTCTGTGTGCTTACTATCCAAAACCAACACACCCCTCTCCAAGTTCCTGCTGGCATTTGCTCCAGTGTCAGAGATCTGTTCCCTAAAACAACCTCCACTGTGGTCTACTGCCAGTTCATACATCATGAGGATGTTTAAACCCATCCAAATGCATGGCTTGACCCACCAACCCTGTTTGGCCATGCATCACAGCCAAGCAATCCTCACCACTTACTGGGGAATTCACAGCTTTAGTACCTGCAGCCTCTTCTCCAGATTTGAGAAAGAGAGCAGCACCATTGCTCTTCCAGGGACACACTTAATTGGATGTTACATAGTGACTGAGGGGAAGAAGAATGCAATTAATTGCCTCATTCTATTATGAAAAAAAAAGTAGATAACTGCAGAGCAAAGATGAAGACAGTGGAGAAAGATTATAGGAAACACATGGAGGAAAGAAAGACAGTGCCTCAAAGACAAGAGCCTTTTAAAGTGACTTGCATCTTCACCTTTGATGTTGTTTTCTGCACATCTGCATAGAGTAGTCATTGGTGTAAAGTAGGGCACAGAGGGCAGTGTCATCACTGGACTCCAGCCCAAGGGAATTTTCAAACTGATTCATCAAGATGTCAGAGGAGCTTTTTTTTTTTGTTGTTGCTTTACAACATGCAATGTCAAATAATGTGTCCAGGAGAAAGCATACACCAGTCCTTCCACCAAGATTTATTTCTGCTGCTCACACTGTTTCACTGCCCCTGCAGACTGCATTCAGCAGTCTGCTTAGAAATCTTCAGCTGATGGTTCTTTTCACCTGCCCAGTTCTGAGTGTCCAAATGTTCTTTTATGTTTTAGAACTACAGGGTTTTTTCTAGCACACTACTTAAGAAACTGTAGAGGTTTTCCAACAAATTTTCACAGAGCAAACAGGTTCCCCCATTTTCTATAGTAATGAAATGGTCTCTACTCAGCAAAGCTTGTAAAAGTTGGGGGGTTTTGTCTAGCCACTTGCTCAAATTCAACATCAGGCCATTTTATACCTTTAGAAGTGCAAGGATGACATTTCCGCTCCAGAACCTGATCCCTACTCAGATACACTTCAAGAAGCCATCAATTCAATGCAAAATATTTCCTTAAAAAGAAAAACAAAAAAATGCTCATTCTTGCTAAGAGGTGCAAATAAAAGGATAGCTCTTATAATCCAAGAAAGTGGAAGAAGTGTTACTCCTGGGCTTGAAATGGGCCCTGAAATGGGAAACCAACACAGTACCTGCAGGGGTGAGGGATCCATCAGTCTTCCAATAATCAAACTGTTCCAAGCAACTTATTTCCTGGAATTTTATCATATAAAGCAAAAATCTTCTGAAGACAAAAATAATATCTTACACTTGGTTTATGTCTTTGCTTTTAGGAGGATCATAAAGCGCTCATTCTTTAAAAAATACAGTGCAATGACACCAAAAGTTTTATCTCAAATGAGGGGAAGACTGAAGACAGCTGGTAAATGCAGCTTCCAGCAGTGTTACCAAATATTTCAGGACAGGAAAGCAGAACGGCACAGACAGCTGAACACTACAGTGGTGTAGAAGCTGAAAGGGCATTTTATTTAACCAAACAAAAATATTTCCTTTGATTACTGGGCGAGTATTGCCTCAGTGATAAGACCTGGCAGGAAGTGTCATTGGGTCTTTCATAGCCATTAGTGGAAAGGTCTATTTTCACATTTGTAAGGCAATAAAATCTTTTCTGATGTACTACATCCCAGCCCTATCTTGAGTCACACTGAAGCAGACACGGGAGAAAGCAACCTCTGCTTAATCCCTGGTACTGTATCTTACATGTTCTCTGCCCTTCCCTTCTTTAAGTGCCGTACCCTTTCTACTTAGCCCATCATGTCTCATGGGATTGCTTTAGGAGATACATCAGAAACAAGTGTGGTTTGGGATGCTAATGCAATAATTAGTGGCTTAATCATCAAAGTGAATAAGCAACTTACCAACAGTCACTTTCAGCCCTGTACACTGTTACCATTTAAATACAGAATTTTGTAATGTACCATAATTAGATACTGCACATGGGAAAATTTTAAAAGCAAACCAGTAAAAATGAAAATGACTGCTCTGAGATGAGCACAGGACCCAAGTTTATTCTTCTCACAACAGAAAATGTCAGTGATCTGGTATGTGGAAACTTTCTTCCAAACCATACTGACCCAGTGGCCCCAACACAGGCAGAAAAGGAAGTGTCCTGTGAAACAAGTTCTGTTCCATGTGGGACTAACAGTAGAAATCTTCTATTTTGGCAAAGTGGCATGGCTAATATTTTTTAGAAATTCCGGCATGAATATTTTAATTTCAATTTCTTAAGTTTCTTCTGAAGTTTCAACTGGAGGTACTAGTTTCCCTGCCTGCTCTGGCTGTTTATACTATGTAGCCCTCCCCATTTCATATGCACATTCAGTGGTGTACTTGCAGGGGCAGATACCCATTTCTTCAAGTACATGGGTGTCTGCCAGTGTAAACCAGTTTCCATACATGGAGACAGTTGGAAAATTGGATGAATATCACATAAACATGGTCCATCTCAACAGAGGACACATGTACAGTAGACTCTTCACACCTGCCTAGCTGACAGCTTTGGTTACTTAAGCCACTGGAACCAAGCAGAACTCCAAACCGTGATTTAGGTATATGTCACCAAGCTTCCAAATGAGATCTAGAGGGAAAACTCTCATAGTTAAAACACAGTTATCTCACGTAGATACAACACAGGATCCAATTTGCTAGCTCAGCACTGTGCAGGCCTGGCCACAAACTTTCATAGTTCTCAGCCTTCCATAGCCTTAGCTGCTATACTGGATTTTCCCCTTTTGTTGAAGGTTCATTATAGCAGTCAACTTAGCAAAACAGAACACAGAAGATATAAAATTACTTTATAGTATTTACAAAGAGCAGCCTTGCAGATAGGTTCTAATAACTTTCATATTAGTTCAGAAATTATTGCAAGAATCCTTTTAGAGCCATGGAAAAGGTTTGAAAGTTGCTCTTTTCACTATTCTTGAGTACTTCTTAATGTTTATCATGTTCATACACTTCTCAAGAGAAAAAGATACTGAAGACTGCAAATCTCATCATTCAGTTTGACAAAGCATGTGCACAGAGGAATCCATTGGATCCGTATCACAAGGAGTATGTCTTGCTCCATATTTCGTGAACGCTAATATGCTGAGCTACAAAAGTAATTTCTTTTGAAACACTGGACATTATGTGTTTCCTGCTCATGGAGAGTGCCCATTGTCTTTACTAAGTTTCAACAAGAACAACTAATATTCTGTTAAAAGTCCTTAAGATTGAGTGCCCATTGCAATGATCTTCAAATTGAACAGTTTTAAAATTTTCTCAGTAAGTTCCTCAGAGTTTGTCCATCCTTTTTCCCTTTCTGTATGATAGCTTCTAGACTCCATTCCATGTCAAGAATACCCTCAGGTATTCCTCCACAGAACAAAGAGGCTATTGTGATTATCATCTCCTAATAAAACAAAATTCAGTGAGGATGTTCTAGCAACTCTGATTGATTAACCCATAATCCATTTTCCATTTGATTCATTCTCACAGTAATATTAATAATTTTCTCAATGTTGAGGAAGTCAAACCACACTGATCAGTGTGCCATTCTGCAATCACCTGCCATTAAGAAGCTACTTATGTATTTTTCAAGGTAGGCGAACTGTTTGCCTGCTTACTTAAGTAGCTGCAATTGAAACTGTGGACTGCATATTTCATCACCATTTTCCCTTCTCCCATTATGATGACACAGGATCAATGTTGTATTTAGCTACAATTGTCTTGGTTCTTTCTAAGGCTGAAATAGAGAAACAAAAGGGATCCTATTAAAACATAGAATAAAAGCCTGGTTTGCTTCAATGAATTCTAGATGTTCAATCTGGTGTCTTACCTATGAGGAACCTGTGCATATGGTAGGCATAACCTCGGACTGCATGCAGTCCTAAGCCATAATGTAGCAGCCTTCCACATTATTCTTTTGAAGAAAAGGTAAATTTGCTGCTTCTTTATAAAATGTGTTTCATGGAGATCTGCTCCATGGTAGTTGGCTGCAGGCGGTTTTCACCACCTCTTCTGCAATCTCGCCTCTGTGCTCCTTTCCAGAATGGGATTTTCCAGGAGGATTTAGCTAAAAGAGAGAGAGTCGGAATGGCAAAATTTCTTGTAAATGAAAGATAAAGGCTCTGAGACTACATTGGTGAGTTAGAGGAAATAAATGAATGAGATAGTGGGGACAAAAGTGAAACACCTACTTAACTGAAACCTCATTTCAGTCATTTTCTCCAGTTAATTAAGTATTGAGGAAAATGGATGCAGAAAGCACATTTTAAAGCAATCAAGTACTGCCAGAAATCAAACCAGCAATTTGAAAAGAGAACAACACTACTCTCTGGCATCTAACAAAATAAGATATTTGACAGGGAACAATATGTGCAGTACTGGTTAATTGGGAGGCGAGGAGAAGAATAATCATAGCTGCATTACTGAATTTATAGAAGTATCTCCAGTGTACCACAGGGACGATGTGAATTTGTGGAATCTCCTGCCTGCTACAGCAAGCCAGCAATCACTTACATTCCCATCAACATTTTTTCAATGTACCCTAGACAGCAGTGCAGAAATAGCAACTGAGGTGGCTGAAACCAGAATTGCCTTCAAAATGACTGCAAAATCCCCCACTTTTCTCTACTGATGAAGTATGGTATGGGATAAGAAACAATTGGGGAAAAAATCTTCATTAATGCTTGCTCTCCTTTGTTACAGTTCATCAGAGCAGGGAACAACCCTTTACCAGTTACCTGGGTATGGAATATGGCAATTCCTGCACCAGTCCTGTAACAGATTGGGTTGACTGTGTGTCTTTCAAAGCATCAGCTTTAGAACAAAGACAAGAATTTTTTCCCCCCAGTTTTTAGTTCTAAGCTGTAGCCAAACACAATGTGAACTCAACCCACCAACTAACCTACATTTTAGAAGCTCTGGCAGAGCAATCAAGGCTATATTGTCTTCCCTGCAGTTGGTTCACTGAACTTCCATTTTTTCCCATGTCATTTTCGCACATTAAAATGATGCTTACAAACACAAGCATGCTGCTTTGTTGAAGAAGTTAGCAATGGGGATCAAGACACTTGAACAAACGAATCATTTATTTCCTACCCATACTGAAAACACTTTCTAAGGGGTTGTTAATGGACATTGTTATTTAGATTCTTTGATATAAACCAATACTTTCATGTGTAACTGCTAGTCTCAGCATTAGATTTTTTCATCTAAAGATAACATCAGAAATCAGATACCAAACGTATAAAAAGAGAGATAAAAGAGCAGCTAACCAAGCTAAACAAGGAGTTAAGCAAGTAGATCAAGAATCACAAAACAGATTCTTTCCCTATATAATTACTCACAAGATATTTACAAAGAAGAAAAACTCCAAATGGTCATCTCCATTGCTACTTTTAGCCTCTATGATTGGAATCCAAGTTAATTAGGTTAATCCAAAATTAAATTAATCCAAAATGTGCTCCCATCAAGAGAACTAAAATCTTCAATCTCTCAGTGCCAGGCAGTGCCTAAAGCCATGCACATCTTCAAATACCAACAATAGTGCTGAAAATAGTGTTTTTCAACTTGAGGTCAAAAGAACACAGAATATTTCCCTTTCTCTATACTGAAAAAAAATTTGAAGCGGTCTCCAAGCACAATTAATAATCTCCCACGTCTCTGTTTTGCCTCTAAAACAGAAAAAGTCAGCAGTGTAATGGGGATACATAGTCTTCATGAAAAAGTCAATCTTTCTTCACAAGATCAAATGTATTTACACTGATTTTATGTGGTACTCAGCAGGCTGCCTAAATAAAGGAACCCTGAAACACCACCTAGTACTGAGCAGACTCTCACTAAGCTTTCATCTGTTTAATTTATGAAGCACAGTGGCAGAAAAGCAAAATACAGAAAGCTGCTGATTTTTCTGTGCACCCATCTATCATCAGAGCTTTCACTGAAGTATTTCAACAGCTGAATTGTCAATAGAGATCATGATTTGTCTGCTGTTATAAAAGCTTCCAGGAAGACAAATAAAACCATGCAAACAGCTAAGCAGATTTAGCTATTTTATAGCTATATCCTGTTTTTCTAAGTTCCATAGTTTCTGAAATCTACACTGCAACAAGTGCTTGGGTGTGCCTATGAGTGTGTCAGAGAACATGCACATACACATATACAGATCATCACCTGTCACAAGAACTATACATAGACCACACCATATATTAAGCAAATTCACATTGCTTTTGAATACTGCTATTGCAGTCTGCCTTCACCACAGTCCACCTTGCATTCAGTTGTCAACATTATCAAGAAATTCAAATAGCTGTTTTCAATTGCTATTTTCTGCAGAAAATTACTTGAAGCCTTTCGGAATTTGTGCCTTTTTAGGATAAAACAGCAAAAGCAGAGGAAGGTGAAGTCATTTTAAGGGTTAGACAGCCAAAATTTCAAACAGCAGGAACAGGGATCTGGCAACTGAAACTAGTTCTGGGACAAATTCAGAGTGTACTCCAGCACCTGCATCATGGAGTGGCACTGCTTTCCCTACTGTACAGTGTTTAGATTGTTCAGCAATGCTACTCTGTCTAAAAGGAACTTGTTTGCAACGTGTTGTACAAAAGATCCCCATTAGGTGTGTGTTGCACTTTTCTCTGTCATCACCTTCTACGTTATAGGGCACTATCCCATTATTGTCCAATATACCTTGCTGAGATGAGACACATTTGGATTTGGATTCCTCACTGTTCCTCCTGGTGTTTTTCTTTCTCTGTTTAAAAGCACACTAATTAGCATCAACTGCAGGGCACATCAACAAAACCGGTAAGATGGACAGAGAGTGTGATTCTTCTTTCAGCTCCATCTCTCCCTCCCACTGGCTATTACTGGACTGGCAGACCCTTCCGAATGGTCCCACTGTGAGCCAGCAAACATTAGTGATGGCAGCACCGTACCCAAGGGTGGAACTGTAGTGCAGTGCAGAGCATCTGCTGGACACTGAGGCTTGAGAAAGTAGCACAGGCTCACGTTCAATAAACAGCATTTCTCCTACTAAGGGTTAATCTTTAAAAAAATTTGTACAACTCTACCCAAATGGTAGTTAATTAGACTGTGGTTATGCCACAGGAAGCACAGGGCTATGTGAGGCCTCCACTGCTGTGCTGCTACTGCACTCAGGGTTTGGAGAACTCCTGATCATCCCTGAAGCTGCATGGGCACCAGAAGTCAGGGCAGGATGTGACCTGGGAACACTAAATTCTGACACATGAGAGATCAGTTCAAACACTAGCCCTTAATAATAATAATCCTGGAAGAGCAGCAGACAAACAGATCTCATTTCATATTTTTCTTTTGTTACTAGGTAAAAATGAGAAGAATAATTCAGAGCCTGAAGAAGGAGCTGAACATCACAAACCAACCAGACTCTTCCATCAACTGTGAGGGCACATGGTACAAGGATGCCAGCATTCCTGCAACATGCTTTTAACTCCAATTTTGGGCATTCTAGAGAGCATTCAAAATCAGTTAGGACAGCAAACTAGATTTTACACCAATTACAATGTAAACCTTGGATAAACAGGAAAATGAAGAAGAGATCCACCTAATGCATCTTCCCATGATGTAATACAGTATCGCTATGGCAACAACCAGATTAGCATGCTAAGAACAATACTGGAGGACCAAAGACATTTTTACAGGGATTTTCACAAGCAGAATAGAAAGCCAGATACAAGAGTCCTTTCATTCGTTACAGGTATCTGATAAAACACATTATACGCAATCCTACTGGGAATTGATGAAGCACTTGGATTTTTTTTTCCTCTGCTTGCTTGATATACAGATAGGTTGGAAATTAAGTTTTTTATACAGCTTCCCTATGTGAATTGCAACCTGAAGTCTCATCAGTTTGCATCTGGATGTAGATTATTAAGTCCCACTTTCAAGAGATTTAGGCATTAATCTAAGATCTCTTTAAAATCTTAACCTACATTAGCTCATATTTCAAAAAGCTAAGACTAGCTAGTACTACAATACATACTAGTTACTGAAAAAAAACAGGCATTGCAATCTTTCAAAATGCAAACATTTCACACTTAATGAAATCTAAACACTTATAAAATACAAATGCAGCCAAGTAGGAAAATATGTAACAACTAAAGCCCCAATATTCTCTTTTACTGATTATGTTCACTTCTTTCATTATAACATAGTTGTTTCAATTTGTCTGGTTAAGATTAGACAGCTTTCTAAAGATAGATGTTTTTTCCACACTCTTCTCCAAGTGGGACACTTTTCAAGGCATCAGATTAAAATAGAAAAACAATGATTGGGATAAATAAAATACACTAGTTTTGTTTGAGTTTTTTCTATCATCTGCTACCAATGCCTTTCCATACCCATGCTTCTACCTCGAGACTTAATTTTTTAAAAAATTGCTAATTCCACAGGTAATCCCTAAATAATTTCAAGATACAAAACGCTGTCTGAAATAATTAAACTTTTATAAGCAGCTTTGTCAATATCCTGACAGAAGATGAGGCAATAAAATTCATCCTTTAAGATGGGCCCCTTTCAGTCTCTCTGGAAGATGCCTCTAGGCATAGTGCCACAAGGATTGTTTTAATTACCTAATACTTAAGTTAATAAACAACTTGAGATGTTTAAGAAAAAGCTACAAGATCTGCTGATCCCACAGCAACCACAGGTAAACCTAGTTACTGATGGATAGCTCATATATTAAGATTTTGTCCTTTTAAACCATACCCAGTATTTTCTTTTGTCTGATTTGTTGGAATTGTTTGATACAAACACAGAATTTCTTTAAAGGTTTTTTAGTTAGAATGATGAGTAGATTATTTGTTCTCATAAACTGATTGTGTTCTAACAGACAATGCTGCAAGCAAGGCAGAATAATGGTGTGTATGTATATGTGAAAATACCACTCTGCTTTGAACATAAAGTTAACTCACGTTCAAGCAGAATGTCTCATCAGAGAAGCACTTTTTATACTTTGAAAGTTCAACTTCAAACTAAAGTATTGTCTTTTATATTAAGGCATCTTTTTCAAGGAGTAGAAAACATTATTACCCACTTTTGTTGAAAGGAGAAACAACATCTTTCTAATAGAATAACAACACCATGAAAATGCCTCTGCTGTGCATCTTGGATTCTTAGGGCGCTACTGCTCATGTAGAGGAGGACCTTGAATTTCCTAATACCTGGCCAGGGTAGGTGAGCACAAGCAATATGAATTATCAGAAAGTAATTTCTGTTCAGTTGGATAATGACCGATTTGGTGGATGTCACCCTTTTCTATGGCATCGAATTGCTCTGTGCTACTGAGCAAGCCCTATTAGACCTTAGAAATCCACAAGTCCGAGTTTGTTGGGGGGAGCGTATTTGTACTGAATCATCCTAAATTCAAGTGCACGATCATACACTTAATGGAGCTGTTTTCTTGTATTGATGACATCAGATTCTTAAATGCTATTTCCAGGTAAATTAGTGTCCTTTGGTATCTCAGTAAGATTTTTTCTTGAATGAAAAGGAGCTAACTCAGGGCATTCTATGCAGATATTTCTTGACACTTGACCATTTTTCCAAGGCATCCACTCTCATTACATCAGGTACAAGTCTTCAACCATTTTCATATAAAGCAACAGATTTGATGTTAAGCATTGTCAGGGCGAAGGGTGACCTGCAGAGGAGACAGCCATTGTTCATGGAACAAGCACAGATTTGTTATTACAATGTCCTTTCTGGCCAAGCACAAAGTGCTCACCCCCAGTTTGCAGAAAATTACTGGTTGGCCAAGGGCCATTTTGCAGAGGTGAAGATTTAATACTGTAAAACCTTCAGCTATGGTCAAAGCCAGTACATACTGGGAAGTACAAAGAGATGGTTTGTCAGATGTTTAGTTTCAGGGAAAATAGACTTAGTTCCAAAGAAAACTCTTTGGCTTGGTTTGAACCATGTCTCATCGTCCTTTCCATAATATTATTCCATCAGGAAGAAGGGATACCAAGACACAGCACACTACACCTGTGCACTGGATGCATCTTATATCTGGTGTTAAATTTTGTCTTGCATTTAGAAATGAAGTCACTGCTTCGTTTTGAATTATCCACTAGTGTTTGCCCCATTTTCCTGGAAACTAATATTTTAAAAGATACTTAGATAGGTTTATATTCCATTTGTAAATCAACTGTTGGTACACAGAAAAAATGACAACAATGAACTACATGGCAACATGTGGTACACATTTTTCATGGTTTAATTTTTTAACAGATTTATAAAGAATTATTTACAGAAAATTGTACAAATATAATTCTACAATCTAAGAACAGATCAATTATATCTGTTCCTCATTATTTCCTAAGTTTGAGTGACTATTGGCATTAGTAAATATTCAAAAACAAGCTTTGCAGAACACATATATTGTCCATCATTGGATAACAGAAAATGGTGCCCTCTATATAGTTCTCATATTTATTTTACAAACTGCTTTTTAATCATCAGTTATTCTCAGTTGTGATTAAGTGCACACAAATTTACTGCACCTTACAATTTTCCTCTTGCTCATCTTGCTCAGATAATCCTTGTTCATTTAGAGAAATTTTAGCTCTGTGCATCAGATGACTCTCCCCAGTATTATCAGAGAGAGGTTTTGTGGATTGTTTATACAGGCAAAGTGGTGACCTTGAAGTAGAATTCACTGGTGAAAAAGCTGTTACTGCTTGGAACTGCTGCTCATCATTTTCCTGTAACACAAACAAAAATATCATGGTTTACTGGTGATGGAAAACCATATTTTCTGCAGTGGGAAAAGGTCTTGCTGCAAAAGACTAAATATTGGGAATTTGAAAAAAAAACCAGACATACTGAAATCAGAAAAAATATTTTAAGATATCTATCACTCTGAATATACAATACAGTGAGACTTGTTAACAAGTGTTTTGGTGTGGTATAAGATGGAATATCTGTTACACAGCTGGCAAGCTATTTGCTAGGAGCAAAAAAAAGCTGCACCAGGAAGAAACAGTACTTCTAATCTGTTTACTAAGGCACCTGGAATTGTGTACCAAGATCTTTACTTCATCTTTTCTGTACATATTCTGCAAACATAAAACATAGGTGTCACTTTTGTGCTGACATCTGGACAGAAACCACATCTTTCACATTTTAACTGATGTGCAGTCAAAGCAGTCAATTTAAATTCTAGAGTGAATTCACATAGAAAAGTGAATAAATTTGCATATGAAAATGCCAGGCACATTTTAAACACCTTGAGAAATTTGCAACAGTTTGAAACTGGGTATTTAAAATTAAGTACATACAAGTACCTGTCAAAGAGAAGGAAACAAGGCTTATCTAACTTTTAAAATAAGAGACACCATTTACTGTATTAATCTAAAGCATGAAACAGCATGTTTTGTTGGTGTCAATAAATGATGAAATTATATTATGAGCAAATCCTCCAGAAATTTCCAGATGTGCGTCATCTTGAAAGAAAACACGCACACATAGCCAGCAACGTCCAAGAGAGAAGGGCACAAATTCTTGGAACTGATGACTTTTTGCATATTTACACTTGGGAGAGAAAAAAAACAACCCTGAAATCTTTATTTTTCCTATCTAGTTGAAGGTGAGGACTAGCCTGTCCTTAGACCTAGACAATACAAGCTTAAACAAAGAGGAGGACTGTTTGGGAAATCCCTCCCCAATTAAATGAGAAAAAATTTATTACTGATTACTTGTTATTTGTTGTAACTTTGAATATGGTCAGCAAGATGGTCAGCAAGAGCCTAACACGAGCTTACACCATGCTGGCAGGTGATTACTAGACAGCTTTCTATGACCAAGGCTTCCTTTCTTTTTGCACTAGTGAGAATCTTTACAAGCAACACCATTTCTTTCCAACCTTACAGGGAAACATACATAAATGAGTGAAAATAAAATTTATTGGCATCACTTAATGAAACAGTAATAAAACACAGACCTCCAGGCAACATCTGTAAGAAGCAGCAAATTTTGGCAAGTAGGGTAATTATCACTTGGAACAACATACACAAATTCAGTGGATTCACTCTCACTACAAAATACAGATTTCTTATGGCTATAGTTCCAAACAAATTATAGCTCTGACCTGATCTGTCTTTCCCAGTGGTGCTTTCTGGCCTCAAAATCTATACATCCACTAAACTATGTGTTACTTGCCTTTACTTACTTTCAGTATCTTGCCAACATACACATTACATGTGGGCTAATACAAAATAACTGCACTAAAAAAAAAAGAAAAAAAAGAAAGAAAAAACCACAAGAAAACCAAAAATCTTTGCACTAGATTCCACTAATCACCAAGAGAATGCTTTTCTGTAACCTGGCAAACTGGAAGAATTTTTATCTACTCAAATATTTCCATGTAGGCCTCATATAAAGAACTATCAATATCTAATAACTAATCTCTTATTGCTCAGCCTGAGATAGTATGCTTAAAATTTTGGAGGAGATTTAGGACAGAAAAAGTTTATTTCTGTCCTAAGGCTGGAACATTTTTCTATAATCTGCAAAGCATATGCATCATCTTAGAAAGACTACCTTATTCTGATGTTCTGTGAAACATTCAGCAGTGTGTGTATTACTGAAAACACTTGCAAAGTTAATGTAAACTTCAGTTACTAACCTTTTTAAAATAAAAATCCACTTTCAAAATATAACTGTGTAGTATTTATTTGTTTTGATAACATCAAAATCTGTAAGCATGAACAAGCTGGTCTAGTGGAAGGTGCCCCTGTCCAACGGCAGGGAAGTTGGAACTAGACAATCTTTAAGATTCCTTCCAACACAATACATTCTATATGATTGCTTCTTTACCATCTAAATGTTCCCTATTCACATGTTTAACAGCCTCTCAAATATCTGTAGTTATTTTATAGCATCTATAACTTGGAATTCCAAGAAAGGTTGTTCATATAAAGCTTAAAGCTCAAACTCTCAGGGATTAATCCTTTCAGTCAGTGTTTACTTTCTCTGAAACCTAAGAAACCACAGTATAAGGAATATCTGCTCTTTAGTATCTATGATAAGAAATGGAAAATATACATGTATTGAATTTACATTGCTCAGTGGTTTTTCCCTCTGAGGTCACAAATAACACCACATGAACAATTTGCAGCATAGTCCAGACCTATGTCATGTCTTAGTGACTCAGTACTTATGATGTTCACTGCATTGTTGAGAAACATAAAGAATGATGATATATCCTCAAACTTACTCGGAAAGATGAATACATTTAGTGAATGCATTAAGCTTTCCCCATGACTTTCATACCCAGATAAAATTTTTAGTTACCTTTTGTGGTTTGCTGCCACCAGGTGTCAGACAGGGGCGCTCACCAAGGTGATCTGGTCTGCACTTCTGTAAGTCTTGTTTAAGCAAAGGCTGTTTCTCACTTGAGGAGGCCGGATGGGGACTGGTTCTGAGGTGCAGCGTCGTTCTACGCAAGATGTAAGGGCTGGCCTTGCCAGTGGGGATATCAGCAAACCCTGAAAAACAAACAGCTTCCATTAAAACCAGCCAAATAAATTAAACTTTCTCAAATGGATTACTTTTTTTTTCTTGACAGGGATAAAAATAAATTATTAAAATACGTAATTTGTTCTATTGAAGCACATGGATCAAAAAGATTGCTAAATAGACCTTGTGTATTCCAAAATTCACATACAAAACTTGGAAACTGTAGAGCACAACCACAGAATAACAACAGTAATTCTATAGAAAAAAATTTCAAACAAGTGTTTGGTCTTTTTCTTTGCAGGTACATTATTATGTGGAGAACAATTTTGGTCTGAAAATACATGCTAGTTAGTTCACAACACTGTGACATGATATTCTTGATTTTTAGTATTTTTCCCTGCATAGACCTATAGTGTTATAGATTGTCTATTATCTCTCTGACTATCCTAAAAGTCACACATTAACTGGCACAGAACAGGTGTATTTTCAGAAAAATAGTAATGCTGGAAAGAAAATGAAATGCAATGTTTAGCCTTAGAAATCTTGACTTCTGGGAGTGATCACCAAAGCTGAGGCGATTCAGTATCCCTATGGCTTTTCCTTTAATGATTGCAATTACATTTATTATGAAGGCCTACTTAATAGGTAATTGAACATACAATGTATTTTTCAAACCCTGATTTATGCAATCCTCTCAGTTACTTTCTGCTGCAGTGAACTCTTATATGAACTATCAGGCTACCTAATTTCATTGCATTCAAAGCAGATTGAAACTGAACCCTCATGAAGATGCTAAAAGTATTACTGCTGAGAGCACGACAGTTTTGACTCAGGGAATTTTAATCAGTTTAATGTATTTCAAATTAACACACTTTTAATTACAGATTCTGGTATTGAAAGAACTAAAAGCACGCAAATAAGCAACTACTTCGGGAAAACACCTCGGCTTCCCTCCAGATCCCACTCCTGTTTCCGGTTTTCAATCATCTCACTGCACACTACACCTTCAGTGAGGAGATAGGGGTGTAGGATGGGAGGCAGATCCTACTCCTTGTTTTTAATTCAGTTGCCCAGGCATGAAGGAACCCACTGGCTGTAGTCCCTCTGGAACTGGACCAGCTCCTCAGTCTCCTCTCAGCCCCCAGTTTGGGCCACCCCCACCTCCTGCCCTTGCTCAGTCCACCACCACTGCCCTCAGCCCCATGCCATGCTCCAGACGATATTTTGCTTCAGCATTGTTCCTGTCCCTCCAGTCCCGGCATTGCTTTTCCTTCATCTCACAATTTATCTCCCTTACTTACTCATATTTTCACCAAGACAAACACCTCTAACTGGTTTTGTTTTGACATGCAGGTTTTTTATTTCTGGAGCCAGCTGGACAGTACCATGTCCAGCATGGGATAGCCCTGATTTTCCTTCTCACAGTGCCCCTGTAGCCTTCACCACCGTCTCTGGCCAGTCAGACCCCAGATAGTCATTAACCACCTCTTTGACCTTGTAAGGAATGATACTGAAGGATTCACTTCACGTATGTTCTCTAAGTTTCCGTAAATGGTTCAGGTAATGTTTTAGATGACTTGAGCAAGTTTTCTTGACTTTTCTTTAGGAAAACTTTGTTGCTGTTACATATCATTTCCTTAGCCTCCGATAATGCACCATGAGGAACTAACGAAACTGTAAGTGCCGTAACCATTCAACTCTTAGCAGATGGTAGTTATTAATCCAACAGAAATGTGTTAAGCTGGTCTAACACCAAAGCTCCACAAAAACTAACCTGACACTAACTGGCACATGCCCCATTGACTACTTTCACCTTCCAACACTGTCACAAAAATATCTGCATAGTCACCTACTAACTCAGATTGAAACAAAACAAAGGAGAAAAGCACATCTGCTGTACACAGAGAATGTTTGCCTCTATAAAACACTGTAAATACCTTTTTGCACTACTTCTGGGAGCCCATCTAACTTGCAGTCAGTGTTCTCCTGACACAGCAGATTTTGAGAGATATCACACTTCCTTTTCTTTTTTGATGTGGTCTCTGGCGTAGCAGATCTTGGCTCGCCATTGGCCTTCCTGTTGTCTTCACATCTCTGCCTTTTATTTGAAAGCTTGGTAGTATCTTCATCTGGCCTTATCTCCTTGGCCGACTGATTGCTTACTCCTGAGTGATCAGAATTCAGCAAAGGAGTGCTGACAGCATCACTTGTTGGCTGTTTTAGCTGAGCGCTCAGCAAATTGACTTGTGTTTTTAGCATCTCATTTGCTTCCTCTGGTTTACAACATTTAACAATTAGAGAGCAGTATTTCTCCAAGTTCTCATTTGCTTCCGTGGTCTTCACTGCTGTAGATTCCTGTAATTCGTCCAATTTTAACTTAATTTCTTCTGTAATGGCATCAGCAGCAGCATCTTTCAAAGAAAAACATTATTATTCGTATAACTGACAAAAAAGATGCATATGTAAGAATTTATAATGCAATGGTCACACATCTTTTTAATTATGCATGTTCTATAACAGTGTAACTATACAAAAATTATTGTGCAACAAAGTCAGTAATATGATAATAATATACTTGTTAAACAGAGAAAACATGCACATTTTGAAAAGAATCCTTGACCAGTGCATTGGCAAACATTTTCCCTGTCATTTTGTAACTTCTGAAAAGTTTCTACCCCAACTTTCTTTAAGTATCATTTTACAATACCATGCATCTTATGAGAGAAGCCAAACTATAAAGAACAAAGCATGAGAATCAGAGGGAAAACTTGCTGGAAAATGATGAAAAAACTTGCACACAAACTTTAGTTATTTAAAAAACACTCTCATTTTTCCTTAAATCACTTTTAACCACAAAAATTTAATACTTAGAATACTTAATCATAATCCAGAGTTGAAGGCAAAAAATATTAGCCACATTTTGAAAATGTTTGACACATCTGCAGTTGTACTTTTTTATCCTAATTAAGAATTATGCTCTGTATTAGAGCTGCATATGCAAGTGGACACTTTAGGGAACATGAAAGATTTATAAACAAATTAAAAGAAAGCACAAAGACTGAAGATAGATTCAGTTACCTTCTTTCTTATGCTTTGACTTAGTAAGATTTTTCTTCTTTAGTAGTTCATCACATTCAAGTAGTTGTTTTTGCAGCATTTCCTTTTCCTGTTCTATCTGCTTACAGGATTTCATCCATAGCTGCACTTTACTGTGGGCAAATTCATTTTCCTTCTTCAGTTGAACTATAATGTTACTATTATCAGCCTGAAAAATAAAAAAATTAGTTATTTCACCAGAAACAAAATTCTTGCATTTAAACATTACATGTCAAATGGAATCATAGATTCATTAAGGTTGGAAAAGACCTATAATATCATTGAATCCCAACTTTTGACCACCATCTCAACAAATCCATAGCACAAAGTGCCACATCTAGTTGTTTCTTGAACGCCTCCAGGGATGGTGACTCCGCCACATCCCTGAGTAGTCTGTTCCAGTGCCTGACAACACTTTCAGTGAAGAAATTCTAGCAGTGTCAAACCTGAACCTCCCCTGGCACAGCTTGAGGCCGTTTCCTCTTGTCTTGTTGCTATTTGCTTAGGAGAAGAGGCCATCCCCCATCTTGGTACAACCTCCATTCAGGTTGTTGTAGGGAGCAATAAGGTCTTCCTTGAGCCTCCTTTTCTCCAGGCTAAACACCCCCAGGTCCCTCAGATGCTCCTCATATGATTTACTCTCCAGACCATTCACCAGCTCTCTTGCGCTTGTCTGGACACACTTCAGTGACTCAATGTCACTTGTAGGAAGTGGTCCAGAACTGGACACAGGATGCAAGGTGTGACCTCACCAGTCCTGAGTACAGAGGTACCATTCTGTGATCCTGCTGACCATTGGCCCTCTTGGCCACTTGGGCATGCACTGGCACATGTTCAGTAGTCAACCAGCATCCCCAGGCCCTTTTCTGCTGGGCCACTTTCCAGTCACTCTGCCCCCAGCCCATAGTACTGCCTGGGGTTGTTGTGACCCAAGGGCAGGACCCAGCACTTCCCCTTGTTAAACCTCAAGCTCAACTGTTGTACAAAATTAGCTGTAAAGCACAGTCGTGATGTATTTGTGTTTGCTTGTTTCCATACAACCCCACTATAGCAGCTCCTTTACTGTAGGAAACATAAAAGTCCTCTTACTAGATGAGTATGTACAGGTCATTAACTCAAATCCCAATAAGGGATATACCAACAAATGATGAATGTTCAGATTACTGATGTCGAGATTAGCATCCTCCCTAATGAGAAAGCTGTATGAACTCTGAGTCAGTTGTCCTTAGTTTCTAACTGATATCACCTCATTGATAAGCATAAGAAAGTCCTGCTTTCCAGGTAACAGATTTCAAACCAATACTCTAAATTTTAAAGTGCTCTCTCCTAATCCAAATCTCCTTCAGTTTTTTCATCCCAAGAGCATCTCATGCATTTTTTATCTCAAATGCCACAGAGGCAAGATAACCCAGGCATGCTTTGCACTCTACATTCCAGCTCAAAAATACTGTTCCCAGCAGCAGCAGATCATTCCTTTCCACCCACTCCCACTCTCCTGGGCTGCTCCCTGCTCATCTGGTGTGGTATCAACCTGTGTGCAAACAAACACCACACAGTGAGCACAAGTGGAAGCCTTCTATGATACACTTACACTACCATGGGTACTGTTTTCTGTCACTGGCACAGATCATTGGACAGCTGTTATTAAATTAACACCACAGTGGAGGGCCCTAAGAATAAGGACCTGTTGAGTAAAATGAATGTATTGTAATATTGTAATTCAGTGTTTATGTGAAAGCAAATTGAATTGACTAAGTTTCTTCAAGAGTGCATTTAGAGAGATACTCATTCCTGAAGTGGGAGTACAGAGTTGGAGCCAGAAATCAATCACAGACTGAAATAAAACACACAAAAAAACCAATAAACAAGAAAAATGCAGGGGAAATAAGTACAGAAATTCAGTTACATGGACAGTTAAGCTTCATCTGTGCTACCAGGAAGCAAACCAAGCACATCTAGAACTGTTCCCAGCTATGAGTTGTTCACAGTATGCAGAGCTTGTATTCTAGCATCACAGAGGGCAGTTCTGGCATTAAGAGAATTACACTAGTTAATTATTGTAATGAGAATTCAGTATAAAATAGACCTGATAAACTCTCAAGGAATCAAGACTAATGCTTAGGACAAAACCTGGTACTTATTATCATCAAAGTAATTCCCTAACAGAAAATGGAGGCACTGCAACATCTCTTTGGATAAATTCTAACCACGTTTAAACTCAGCTGCAATGTTCAGTGTAGATGATAGACTGCTGTGCTTAGTATCATATAAACCAATTCCAGGTGATCTCAGTCGTGGCAGACATAACAGAGTTTTTCTAATGTAGATCAATACTAACAATGTTCTCTCCATGCTCTGTGTTCTCATTAGTGAAACAAAGGCTGTATCAAAGTCAAGCCAAAGTTCTGCAGCACTGGTTCTCAAACCTATGTTTATTTTACTACACAGTGCCTTGGATCCCACAAAATTGGCCATGCTTATGGAATTTTTCTTACCTTAGTTTTCAGGAGTTCTCCTAGGGCTTGATTAGCTTCTTTAAGGGAGTTATTTAGCTGTTCTTTATTTGATTTCAAATGCTCAATTTCCAATTTTTGTGAGTTGATTAAGTGCTCCAGTGAACTAATCTTCTCATGACAGGCCTCAATTTCTACTTCATTCTAGAGAAAGAAAATCTGTCTAATTACTAGGATACTAAAAAGGACATTAAGTTGTAGTTTTTTAAATATGCACCTAAGAGTGTATCACAAACCCACAGGAATTCCACAGCAAATTTAACAGGTATGTTTTAAAGAGCTTAAAACTGAAAGAGTAATTTTTCTTTAAGTATACATTTTGACTATTAGAATCTTGCCGCCAAGGAGTCTGCCATTAAAAAGTCTTTATATTTTACTATAATTTGCTCTTACATCTACTTTATATTAACGAGAGTGAAAATTATTAAGAAATAATTATAGTAAATTATTTGTCTGTGTCCTACTGGCCTCAAGTAAGTATTCATATAGGTTTCTGCAGAAAAGTTGGTGGCTGGCAAAAATACTCATACCCTGAAGTGCTCAAAGTCTCTTCCCCATTCCTACCAAAATATACTGTTGTTTTCCTTTTTTCCAACTTTATAGTCCCAGATACCTTTATATATAGACAAAATGCTTGCTGAATTGTGAGATAAATTCACCTTTCACTGGTTGCTATATGGAAAAAAGTTAATTTAACACTTGCTTTGTTCCAAGATAAGTACATGTACACTTTGGAAATATTGCTAACAATTTTTTTTTTAAATAGCATCAGCAAAATTTTGTAAACTATAGAACTGAATTAAAAACTCACAGTACCCCTCTTCCCATTTCCTGTTTTACCTTTTGGTTTGCTTCTTGATACTCTTTCTCTGTTTGAAATAATCTGTCTTTGTACTCTGATATTTCTCTTTTCATTTCACCTTCTTTTTCTTGCAGTTCATCCTGGACCATCTCCAAACTCTTAGTCAGTTCAGTTTTTTCTGACATAGTTAGATACAGCTGAACCTGTAAACAGTAATAGCAACATTCTTTGGTATTTGGAATGATCTCAGTGAAGAAACAGTTGACCCATTAAACTATTTGACTTTAAATCTGAAGCATTTTTGAATTTCCAAAAACAACTTGGTAAGAAAAACGTACTGAACAGTGGCTAAACACATTGTAATCAAAGAACGGAACATCTGAACACAAGGGGTAGGACAGAAGGCAAAGGAAGGTTTTCTTAAAAGAAACCAAGTGCAAGTTCACCTACACTTAAATCAAGCAGCACTGCCAAAATCAAAGCTTAACCTCTCAAACACTGTTCCCTCTGAGAGTGACTTGAGAGGTTAAGGGTCACTTTCCTCACCCTCTTTAAGATGACAAAACTTTCTAAGTATTTTCATTTTGATCCACTTTTATAACGGTACTTTCTGGACAGCTGGTCTGTATTTCCCTGTAAGATTTCTGGAATTTGCTGGAATCTCTTTTCTTTCTCCACTCAAAATCCTTAACAGCCACAACAGAAACAAGCCTCTGGTTATAAAATTTTGTAAATAATGTTAGAGAGAAGATAAAATAGCCTCTAAATACAAATTAATACAAAAAATAAATACAAATTAATCAAAAATAAAGGCTCTGAAAATGTTTCTTCCTTGACTTTGCCCTGAAAGTACTTTAGCACTACTGAAACACTGAAAATAGTTTAGCAAAACATTTTCTATCTGACATCCTCAGACTGATGATTGAATGGCTGTAGTAGAGATAATTTCTTGACACTGAAAAATTTCTAGATACCCATCTGCGGCCCTTACAGCAAGAAAACGTCATTTTGATAGAAGGGAAGAGGGGAAAATACCTATTAACAAATCATTCTATCTCAGAAGAGAACAGTGGATTTTTTAAAATTTGGAATCAAAACCCTCTGATACTGTACATTATCACAGCCCCTTGACCAGCCCTCACACATTTACTATGCTTGAGCATCTGCCTTTCAACACAGAAATACTACAGACAGAATAACTTACTTTGTTGTTTTCTAAATGTTCTTGAACACACTGTATTTCTTCAGCAAGCTTATTTCTTTCTTCCTGTAATTTGGAAATCATCTCTTCAGTATTATTTAGCTTGACTTGCAGTTCAGTACAACTTTCAGTCAGTTCATTTACCTGAAATTAAATTTTCCAGAATTATTTTTAATACATGTGCCATGACCTCCAAAGAATTTACTTACATGCAACAAGCAGTTTTTAAGATGGGTTATTTTATTCCCAAATTTGATCCAATTCCAAGCAAAAGTCAAAACAAGGCCATGATGTTTTCACATGGCAAGTGTCCGGTTGTTGTTTCACTTTCTTTTGAGCTCCCAAAGTATTTACTCTTGATACAAAAACACAGTCAACCCAACACCAATTTGTTTTTCCTTTTTTTTCTTCTACAGGAAAGAGAAAACTATCCTGCATTATTTGATTACTTAAATTTGGATGTCTACTTTCAAGCCACCTTTCCATTCATCCTGTGCAAAACAATGCCATGCTTTCCAACTCTGTTAAGTTCAATGAAAACTCATGATTGTATTGAAAATGTAATTTTAAAAATAGGAAGTTTACTGCAAAAATCTGAGGTTAAAATTATTTTAAGATATAATTTGTTAAGGAAGCAGTAAACCCAGAGGACACTCCTAAAAAGGGAATGCTATCCTAATGGAAATGGTATTACCTTTTGACATAAAGTGTTCTTTTCACAAAGTGTAGATTCCAGTTCCTTCTCAAGGTCCTTATAAGACATTTTTAGAACATTCAGGATATCCGGAAAAGTTTCATTATCACAAAAATGTTGCTTCTTTAGCTTCAACTCAGCAATCAAATTCTGCAGCCTTTTTTTGTCCTGGTGCCAACATTCGAGCTCGTGGTGCATGTGTGTCAGATGCAAAGACAGCTCTTCTGTTTCGTTCACTTGCTTTTGAAGAGCATCATTTTCCTGCACATTTTCATGGAGCTTTTGTTTACAATCCATCAATTCTTGAACAAGTGCTTTGCTTGTTTGATCCAATTTGATGTTTTCATTTTTTATTTCCTGATATTCCTGTAATAGTACTGCTTTATCTTGCTCAAGACGAGCTACCTGATTAATCAAGGCTTGCTCTTTTGCTCTAGCATCTGATTCCTCCTTGTGTGAAAACTCTAATTTCTCACTCATATCTTGGAGCTCAGATCTCAGCAATACCACAGTATTTTCAAACTGCTCCTTGATTTGCATCTTTTCCTCCTCCTTTTCTTCTAACAGTTTTGCTGTAGTCAAATTTGAAGACTCTAGTTCAAGGAATCTCTCTTGCATTTCTTTTAAATCTTTAGCCAAACACTCTTTCTGTGAGGTAAGGACATCAATTTGTAAGTTAGAACATTTCAGCTTTTCAGTCACCTCTTCCATCTCTGTTGCTAATGTTTCTGCCTCTCCTTTAGCAGTCTCCACCTGAATAATTGCATCTTCTAGATTTTTCTCTGACATCTCCAATTCTCTTTCAAGCCTCTCTATTTTATCCAGAAGAGAGTCAGCTTTCCGTTCACTCTCTTTCAGCTTTTCAGCAATATGGCGTTTTTTCTTCTCATCACATTCAATTTTTACTTTCAGCTTCTCAATTCCACATCTCAATTCATCTACTTCTTTCTGAGCTACACTGAGTCTTGAAGCAAGTTCACCTTTTTCCATTAACAAGCCTTCCAAAGATCTAGAAAGCTTTGAATTTTCCATTTCTGATGAACTTAATTTAGTCTGCATCATTTCCAACTCTCTTACCATCAGCTCTTTTTCCTTCTTTAAATCTGCTGCTTCATTTTGGAATTTTTCTTTTTCTAAGGCAAAGGACCTGGCATCATTTTCTAAACTTTGCAGCTTCTGAAGAAGATGAACTTTTTCATTTGATAACTGATTTACATCAGATTTTGCAGTCTCAAGCAGATTTGTTTGTGTCCTCACTTCACCCTCTAACTGTCTAATGAATTCGGTAGAATCCACCTTAGTTGACTCTACCTCTTTCAATTTCTCTTGGAGCTTTTGATACTTCTGACCCAGTTCTTTTTTATTTTCAGATAAAATACTCAGTTCTTGGCCAATACGGTTTCTGTCGTCTGTGACTGAAACAAGGTGCTCTTGAAGCATAGAAAGAGTTTTCAGATTAACTTCCCTCTCCTTTTCTAATTGCTGACATTTTGTCTGAAGCGTTTCGATGACATGCTCTATGAACAAGACATGGTTCTCAATATTAACTTGATCAGATTTTGGACTCCTCTGTTTGTTTTCAGCTGCAAGAAATTCTTCATGACAATCTCTCTTGGTCATTTCTACATCATCAAACATTGCTGCATTAGACAACCCAACTTCGTGTCGCTCCAGCTCAGACTTTACATTCACATGTTCTTTTTCTAACGAGACTACTTGAAGAGATAGTTGCTGCTTGTTGACAGAAACTGATTCAGATTTTTCCTTTATGTTACAGTTTTCTTTCTTAACAACTGCAGTAGCTTCCTCCAGTTCTGTAAAAACTGAGCTATTTGAAGTTAATTGGGCATTCTGATAGTTCAGCTGTGAGTTTAATTGCTCAACTTTCATTATTAAATCAACCTGGTTTTGGCTTTCTTCTATCTCAGGGGTCATGTTCAAATTTCCAGCAATCTGTTGTTTTGTCTCTTCTTGAAGCATTTCAGTGGTTATTTGATTTTCACAGAAATCCCCAGCACTCAAAAACGTACTGCTGGAAAATGAGAATGCACTGGCATGGTCTGAAGGGCTGGTTATTTTTTCTGATATATTTCTACGCTCATGTTCTCCAGAAATTTTCTCAGTATAATCTTCCCTTAATCTTACTTCAGCAGTCTTGATTACATTTTCACACACAGAGGCATCTCCTGCAGCCATTTTCTCAATGGGTATTATTTTAAGACTATTGCTTTTCAGAGCTCTGTTTTCAATAGGCACTTCCAACTGATCAAAACTATTGTTTTCGTGTTCTGCATTCTGCAGAAAAGAGGGAGGGGAAAAAAGAATATATATATAACTAAAAAACAAGAGTTAAAGGTAAAGCTCCTGTTCTCATACAAAATAAATAGATAGCATCCTCCTCTGCTTTCTTATGGAAAGGATTTGTGCTTACTTATACACACATGCATCTTTGGCTGAAAGGTTTTAAAGATACTGAGGGAGAAACTTCAGCCAAATTTACTGAAAGTCTAAGTGCAAAGACACCACATACTTTTGCATTTTGGAAAAACAGGTGTCTGCATGACAAAGTGAAAAACTGTTAGTATCGCTAAGAGGGGAAAGATTTACTGCTCACCTTCTATTAGACATGAGAGACTCTTCAAGGGACCCAAGCCCAAATCCCAAGACAATGCCTTTTCCAAATAACCACTGTCTGTCAGAGCTGGGCTTGTATTTGGCGCCACCTGATGCTCTCATTTGAAACAACAACAATATGTAACCAAAACTTGAGGACTCCAGAAAAGAACCGTGTCTAAAGGCAGCACCTCAAAGATCTGCATAGCATGCTTCATCTTTAAAAAGCTCCAGCTAAGAATGGTAAGGAACAGTATTTCTTTCTTCAAGTGTCCATGTATCAGTGTGGATGCTCCATGTGAATTGCAAGCAACACATAAAAGTTAAATATTTTCTACTCTGCATGGAACAGTTGCTCAGTGTTGCACAGTTGTCCAAAGTGTGGAGCTTCAAGGCTAGTGTTTAATTTGTGAGTCTGGCACTGGAGGTCACTTGCACAGGACTTAGTGGTCAAGACTGGAATTCTTATAAGCAGAAAACGCACCCGTTCGATTTATATTTAAGGAGAATTAATCTAATATACTGAACTGGGTTTTCACTGTTCTGAATAAATTTTGATTCTGTCACTCCTTACATGGAGCAGCAAAATTTAGTTCACTGCTTGCATGCCACCTACAGCATTGAAAAAGATAGAGCTTACTCTCAAATTTTTGTTCCCTTAGGTGTTTTGAGGAAATCCAGGCTGCAATGAAAATTGACTGGTTTGCTATCAGTTCGTTCTGTTCTGTTGCTGATGACACTGAAACAATTAGATGTGTGGTAGCAATCCTAGTTTGCTTGTCCCACAAAAGGACCTGGGGAAGTGCATACATCTTCAAATGACCATGTTAAATGAGAGCTAAGCATTTAAGCACAGTGCAGATACACACAGTGCCTACATGCCCACTAACACAGCCAGAGCCATACTGACATAGACCTGAACTAAAACCAAGAAAAGAGTAAAAATTATTACACAACTCTAAGAGAATAAACTTGTCAGGTTTGTTGTAATTTTTTTATCTCATGACCCCAGGTCTCATGGTATGGATTATTCTTCTGCTTTCTCTAAAAAATAGTACTGCTTCTGTAGGACACAATTTTAAATACGCTTAATTGCAAAATTTAAATTTAGCTGACTATAAATCAAAGGGTTTACATAAAACTGATTTGCATGACAGCAATTACTTACATTTTCAATATCTGTGCACAGCAGTGAATGAGAACTTAAGTCAAGGACTTGTAGTTGGAGTCTTGCTGCTTCCAGCTCCAAAGACAGATTCTCCTTTTGTTTTCTTTCTGCTGCCAGTTTGCGCTCCATCTCCATAGTCACGTTATTCAGTTTCTGCTGCCATTCTTCCTTGTCAGATAGATTTTGCTGTTTGAGGTGACCTATTTCTTTCCTTTCAGAAAGTATAACTTCTTTCAGCTCTTGTATTTCCTCATTTTTCATATTCTCTTGAACATGAAATTGATCTTCAAGCACCTTGATGGCCTTCTCATATGTTTGACACAGCATCTGAAGTTCTTCAATTCTATTTTCAAGGTTAGATTTTCTAGGAGTAATGCTCCTGAGCTCTATAACAGAGTCGAGTTTGTGATCATTATGACAACTTTCAACAGAAACCTTTGTTGTGCCTTCTGAAATTACTTCTGCAGAACTGTCCATCTGATTAATTTCCTCTGTCCATTTGCATGCATCACTGTTACGAGAATCAACCACCTCACTTACTTCTGTAAAACAGGGATTTACAGAAAGATCTAAAGAAGATGTGGACTTAGTTTCATCTAATTTAGACAGCATGTCATCTTGGCTAGAAGACAGTGACACTCTCACAGAAGCTGTGTGAGCATTGCTCAGACTTGTTGACAATGCAGAATTTTCTGCCTTCAGTATTTCAATACAAGACTGTAGTTCACATATCTTTGAGCTCATACTGCAGTGCTGTTCATGTAATTTTATATGCTCATTCTGGAAAGTCAAAAGCCTCTCTCTTACTTCAGCAAAGTGTATCTTAATTTCTTTGCTGGACAACTTTAAATCTTCATAGCCAGAAGTATTGCCTTCTTTAAGGCTGAAGGATGTTTCCTTATTATCAGGATACATTCTCAGATCACTGTTATTACTGTGATCCATAAGTTCATTGGGAAGAATAGCTTTCTCCACTTTTAAATTGCTACCTGCATTCATTATGTTCTCTTTCTCCTCTGCCACTTTAATACCTGCGATGCCATTGTCTTTTGTGTCTTTAAATCCAGAGGCTAATGTAGCATTCTCATTCTGAAACCTCTCACAGTTTTTCTCAAGCTCGCTCAGATGGTTTATTGTTTCCTGCAAAGAGGATGCCAGCAAGACAGATGAATAACTTTCATCCATTCCTCTTTTGCTACAATTCAGGGAAATGTTATGATAATTATACTCCAGTGAGTGGTCATCTTCCTGTAATACTGTAAGTGGAGAATCTGAAGTTTGCAGTCCTTTAACAGACAGTAGTTCTTGCTGCAGTCTCTCTTTCTCTCTCATGCTTTTCTCAAGTTCTACTTCCATGCCTTTTAAAGCAGTCTCCAGCTGCATAACTTCCAACCTATAGTTCTCTAGGCAGAGTTCACTGTCCTCAAAATCCATTTGAAGAAGCTCAAGTTTAACTCGGTATTTATTCAGCTCAATGTCCTTTTCTTCCATTGACTTTCTCAACCGTTCTGAACAGAGTCTCTGTTCACAACTAACCTCATATGTTACAGGTTCATTTTTTGTTTGCATTTCCTTCTCCAATTGCTCCTTGTCTTGAATTACAAGGTCACATTTCTCTTGCCTTGCATTTTGTGTTGCCCTGGCATTTAACATTTCCTGACTTAAACAGCCAAGCTCCATAGAAGGCACATGTTGGATATTGGAAAATTCTGACTGCAGTTGCTGAAGTTCTTGAACCAAATCCTTTTTTATTTCTTCTGAGGCTATTAGTTTACATAAGATATCTTTATTCTCACTCAATACCTGTTTCTCTTGTTCTAGTTTTGCTTTCTTTTCCTCAAATTTAATTGTTTGCTCTCTCAGAATGCTCTTAAACTTTCCATTTTCTTCTTCTACTGATTTATACTTTGCCTGCAAAACTTCAAGCTCTGTTTTGATTTCTTCAGTTCTTGATTCAATACGTTGTCTTTCCTCATCATGTTTTCCTGACATTGCAGAAATTATTTCTTCTCTTTCCTTTAGACAATCATAAATATTTTTATTTGCCTCCTGTAAAGTTACTTGTTCTTGCTTTAAAGCACTACTTAGATCCCTAAGGGTTGCGTTTTCTTCAGTAAGTTCACCGATTTTTTTGCTATATGAGGAAATGATTGAAGACATATCCTTCTTCTCCAAATCCCATGTTCCAGACATGAGCTCCAGCTGTCTTACTGAATCCTCAAGTAGTTTATTATTGATCTTGAAATCCTGAAGCTCAGCTTGTTGGTTTTCAAATCTTTCATTCAGAGTTTGCAGTTGCATGTCCTTTTCCTCAAGAATAGCTAAAGTTTTTTCAACTAATTCCTGACGTGCTGAAATATCCACTTGCAAATTACTGATGTGCTGTTCAGTTTCAGTCACAAAGCTTCTGTGCATCTCTTCTGCTGCAAGTAGTCTTTGTTCAGTTTCACCCTTTATCCGCAGTAGGTCTTCATACTCCTGCTGATGAGTGGAATTCAGCTGCTTTTGAGCCACTAAGGAAATCTCAAGAGAAGAGATCTGCTCTTGTAAATTGGCCAAATCCTTAGTTTTTCCCACTTCTAAAGGAGCTCTTGCACATCCATGGTACTCAGGGTGGATGTTACTTGCTGCAAGTTGTGTATTATCTGAAACAGTCTTACTCTGACCACTTGGTAAATTAACTTCTCCATCTTCTGTCATTTCTGAAGTGTCTTTCCCTTTTACAAGACAACAGACTTTTTCATATTCACCAAGCAGCTCATGATAACGCTGCTCCTTTTGCAGTCCTTCACGTGCTGCTAACTGCAACTTTTCTTCCACTTCAGCAACTTGGTTAGTGAGCTGGAATATTTTACAGGACATATTTTCTATATCTTTACAGTACTTTTTATCAGAACATTCTGCTTTCTGATGAAGTTCATCAAAAGCTTTTTTTTGTTCTTCTAATTCTGTATTTTTACATTCCAGCATATCTTTAAGTTCTCTAATCTCTGCAGTTTTCCTGTCACTTTCAGTTTGCATCATTCTGAATTTCTCACTATACTCATGATTTTTCATTTGTTGACTTTGAAGGGAACACTCCAAGTCATTAATATGAGCCAGCATACCTTCCTTTTCTGACTTCAGTTTATTTACAAGATGATCTGTTTCATTTTTCCATTGAGAAAAAGCAGCAGCCTCTTTTTGCAATTCTTCACATTCTCTCTGTTTGGATCCAATGAACCTCTGCAAATCTTCTGATTCTTCCCCCATTTTACGTATTTTACAGTCTTGTTCTTTAATATGATTATCTTTTTCCTTGAGCAGGTTCTGGGTAGAATCTTGTTGCTTTTCCATGTCAGCTAAAGCTATTTTCAGCTTCTCCAATGAAAGGGAGCTCTCTTGCTTTTTAAATTTCTCTTCCAGTAACTTCAGCTCTGCTTCCTGAAAATTATTTCTATCTGTAAATGAAAACATCATCAAATCTTTGCCAGCCAATACTGGCAATTCTACTGATAATTTTCTAGATGAAGTATTACTGTTTACTTTAGTTATTTGCAATTCACATTCTACTGCAAAGCCTTACTCTCAAGTTATATCACTGGATAAAGGATGTTTACATCACCTTAGGCTATCAGACATTATGTACTCAGGCATTGTTGGCTTCTCACCAGGTAGTTTCAAACAAGTTTGCACTCTAAGCTTGTCCATCCTTACTTCTCAGGTGTAACTTGTTTCTGTGTCACACTTTCACCAAATTTTAATAAAAAGAAGTACTCCTCTTTTTTGGTGTGTTTTTTGAATTATTTTTTTTAAAGCAGGACAGATCTCATTCCAATATGTGACATTCTTGTGGGTTTGCCTTATATTCCATTTCTGCCAAAGAATGTCTAACTTCATTTAAAGGTACACAGAATCAAATGCAAAAGCTTCATTTTGAAATCGTACACAAAGTTTGACTGATGCACAGAAACAAATGGGATGCACAGAAACAAGTAGGGATCAATCCCTTTTTTTAAGTAGTTTCCCTGAACTGTAAGATGTATTTCAACTCAATTCCTGAAAAACTCTGTGAAACACATAAAGGAATTACAAACCAGAAATTTCCTATTTTAAATAGATTCTATGAAATTCAAGTTGGTGACATATACAGTACACTTTGATAATTTCTCAGAATTTTGCATCTTCAGGAACTGTACATGTTCATAGAAATAAATTCCTTTCCATTTACAACAAACTCAATGTTATTTAAAAACACCAATAATATCCCACAGCAGAAACTTTTTACTAAATTCATAATAAAACTTACAATATTGCAGGAATCATACAAAGAGAGTTCTGCAAATGTAAAATTGTAACTCACTTTTCATCTCTTCTACCAAATTCTGGCTTTGCTTTAGAGATTGCTTGACTATATTTAGTTCTTCTTCAAGCTGGTGGACCTCTTGCAATTTCTTTTTAAGTTGACAGTCAAGAAGATTTTTCTCCTGCTTCACTTCCTAAAACAAAAGCAAGTAAGACCATATTTCATGGAAATTGCCAAGGAGATCAAAGAATTCAGTTCACTTAAACAAAAATATTCCATTAGATCCTATTAAGTCTTCGGGCAGATATGCCTGGGTTACTAAGCACTACATGGGAATAGTAGTGAACTTTTTATTCTTAACTAATTGACAGCATCTAAGAGATGCTGCCAGTTGACATAGTCAGTCAGCATGCCTCTTGTTGGCATAGAACAAACACCTCCACATGATCTGCCCCCAAACAAACAGAGATACGACAGGGCAGATCCTACAAAATCTGAGCTGATGAAATTAGGCCACTGTCCTGAAGTAACTGAGTAAACAAATCCCTGCAACAGCATTAAAATTAACATGAAATGTGTAGATCAGATTTCACCTATCATGTCACGTAAGACAAGTTCTCTTTCCACTGAACATCATCAACACATCAACACTGGTCAAATTTTATTTAGAAGTGCTTACACTTTCAGATCCTTGCTTTGCTATTCACAGTATTTTTTTTCAAATAACTTGATTTAAAACAAACAAAACCCCCAATACAAACAATAACAAAAAACTATGTAACTACATTGCATCTAGAAAGCCAAACAGAAGTCCTTTTAAGGAAACTCATTCTTTTTCTCTAACCTCCTGTGCTCTGGACAGCAGATGGCATGGAACTGGCATGGCCTGATTGGGAGCAGACCGTCAGTTATTCATCCATTTACTACTACCAGATGGGCATCAATTCACAAAAGCCAAGCTCAAGAAATGGAAAGGTCTTGATGAAAAAAATTAAAAGCTTGCTGGCATGGCAGGCTTAGTTTTGCAACAACATAAATAAATCACACTCAGAATATGATTAAAATTGTCACTGTCACTAACAGTTACCTTCCCTTCTACTCATAGCCTTCCCTACCCACAGATAAAAAACCCCATAGTTACATATAAATTTCAATGAAATACATATAAATTTCTACCAATCTTAATAATTTTTCAAACAAGTACAAGCATCCAAATTCCTGGCATTCAAAGCACCACACACAGATGCAATACATGAATTAAACAAGTCTGTTCATTAGAAAATCTAGGGTAATCTATGGAAAGAAAAACAAACACTTTGAAGGAATGAAAATGGCTGAAAGGTCCAATTATTTTGATTTGGTCAAAACATTCCCAGTAATCATAGAATGGCTTGGGTTGAAAGGGACCTTAAAGTTCATTTAGTTCCAAACTCCCTGCCGTAGGCAGGGACACCTCTCACTAGACTAGGTAAAGAATTTTTTTCCTAATGTCAAATCCAAACCAACGCTCTTTCTGTTTGAAACCATTCCCCCTGTCCTGTCACTATATGCCCTTGTAGATAGTCCCTGTCCATCTGTCTCATAGGCTCCCTTCAGGTACTGGAAGGTTGCAATTAGGTCACCCAAAAGCTTTCTCTTCTCCAGCTGGAACAATCACAATTCTCTCAGCTTTTCCTCATAGGAGAGGTGCACCATCCCTCTAATCAGTTTGGTGGCCCTCCTCTGGACTCATTCCAACAAGTCACCACCATTCTCTGTAGGGAACACCAGAGCTGGGTGTAGCACTCCAGGTGGGGTCTCCCTAATAAGCAGCACTGGACATAATTTGGTAGACTAAGTGATAGTAACTAGCCATTTACACTTTCCAAAGATATCTCAAAAAAAATTGATTTGCTTTCAATCCAGTTATTGATTCTATTTGTACATTGCATTGCTCAAGCTGACCATTCTGCAGTTGGCCCTGGAAAGAGTAAAAACCAAAGCAAACTCCAGAACCTACGCACAGGTAGTACTATTGCTCTGGAGAAACTCTCCACGGGGCAGGTTTATGAGCAGCTCATGGGCTGACTGATCAATTTTTCCAAGAATAGTCATGGACTTGCTTGCCCCATCGAAATGGAAACCATACGCTAAGATGCCAGAACTGAAAAGTTATTGGGATATCACCATTGTGAAGCTCAGTAGTCTGTAGACTAAGGATATTCTGTATGCTCCCAAAAGTGTATCCTTTATATCTCTCACAAGCATATATGCTTTGCAACTTCTTTGGAACACCAGTCTTGTTACAGAGTAAGGACTAAACACAGTAATGGATCAACCAGTGGAAAAGCAAAAGTATTCTCCCCACTGGAGAGTTAGACAATTAGTGTAAGACTGCAATGGTTTCCCCCTTAATAAAGGGGAAAAAATACCAATCTCTCTCCTGTTTTCTTCAGCTATAAACAAAATCTACTCTCAACAAAGCCTCCAAGTCTTTGAAGCAATTCAATCTAATTTTTTGCAGTATTTTTATTTATGATAGTGAAGAAGATAAGTCATGCCCTAAGTCCTGCTGACATATACTGCACTTTTTCATGTGCAAGTCTTAAGATAGAGAACTGCAGTCTTCCTGATCTCTTAAAATATTACAATTTCCCCCAATTAAGCTTCTTTACAAATGTACTGGTCATGTTCTAATAAAACAGCACTGTCATCAGCTGTTCAATTGTCTGACCAAAACAAATACAAACTAAAAACTGTAACTATAGTTACAGCCTAGTAAGACGGATACAAGACTGGTAGATGAAGCACCCCTAAGAATCTGCACCAAAAAAGATACTTCCACAAATTAGGTGCTCTCTGGCAATGGAATCTCAAAGAACCCTAGCAAATATAGAAAGGGCATAAGCACACAGTATCTGATATAAACTACCTTTTTGTTGTTGTTTATTTGTCTAAAAGTATGAAAGATTATACTAAGAATGTACAGAAGCTAGATGAAGGCTTTTCTCCTCTGCACTGGAAGAACAAAAATTGTCTTCATTAGCCTTACCCCTGAAGGTACTGGTTACAATTATTTACTAAATTGGTTTTTTGGACCTCTATTTGGCATCGAGGCCGAGCAGAATGGAACAGCCCTTAATCTGTACCATGAAGTCTTCTATCTTCCAAAACAGGTGGCTCTAATCAAACTGCTTGCTGGGAAGATTCGCAGGCTCATGTGAACTCTCAAATTGTGCCTGGGAATTGTATGAAGGAGTGCTAGTCTGCTGAGCCAAAGCCATGCAAAGTGCTGTTCTAACAATAGTCACATTCCAATAGCTGGGATTGTTCCCAGACATTGAAAACTACCAGCAAGAATGTTTCACAATATACTAAACCTGTACTAATGTCTGTGATGACCTGAACAAAACCCACTATTTTACTTTTTGCAGAGAATTTTGACAGGTACATTTTTGGCAGAAACTATGCCAGGTTATATTATGTCCTCTGATGACAACAGCCAATAAGCAAAATGAGAGTGAGTGTTTAAATGAAACAAACTGCGATATGGATCACACAGGTATGAAGCTGCCTTTCCCAATTCTCCAAAACAAAGGATAAAATTTGCATTGAGAGGTCTCTAGTGGCAAAACTGTAACAATTTCAAATGTAGCTGCTCTGGTTGCCACCAAAGCAAAACAATGTAACTGAGAAGTTAAAGTGAAAAGGTTTCTGGGTGTGTTAATATGAGGTAGTATGGCAGCACCCAGAAACTTCTCTGAACTGACCTTCATTTGGGGAAAATTTTTATGGCAGTATAGATTTGTTGGACTGTGTCTCTTCTAAGAAAGGTGCATTTTATTTTTTTTAACAGGATATAGTGAGTCTTTTTACAAAATCACTGAGTTTGGTAGTATGAATCAAAGCAGTAGTAAATTATTCTAGAATTTACATTCAAAAATCAAACAAGCATTGATATATTTTTGTTTCAGAACCAAAAGCAAGAATCTCTTGATACACAACCTATTTTTGGAAAAAGGTAAGTCCAAAATCAATTAGAACCATATCAGCAGGGTTACAGCAATGAATCCTAACCATGCAGCCGAGGCCAGAAACTGCACTGGTTTACTATGCCATCAGTTACTATGCCACTTGGTGTTACAACTAAGATAATCCATAAAATCGTTTAAAGACTGCTTATGGAAAAATATGCTGTAAGAGTAAATGCTCAGTAGTATTAAGTGTTTACAATTCTGCCACATAGTCCTCTGCAGTGGTTACCTCAAAGCTTTTTGTCAGATCAGTTTCCTTAGCCTGGGCTACTAAAAGAGCTTGCTCTGCTCTGCTCAGCTTCTGAGTGAGATCACTGGTATCACGTTCCAAGAGTTGTTTCACTGCCATTACCTGTAAGAACATTGAAAATCGACATTGTATTCACAGGCATATATAACTTTTTTCTTTAAACTTCCATTCTTGAACTCCAATATTCTATTACAAAATGAAACTGCATTACTTTTACCCAATAAACCAAAGGTTGGTTTCCTAATGTTTAGAAAATAGTTGCTTATTGCGTTTGCACTCACTCCTTTGCCTCCTACTAAAATGATGGTATGTCTCTTAAATACATGTATTTCTAGACTATCCAAAATCAGATTAATATAAACAACCAAACAACTTGCAGCACCACAATTATATTTGTAAAACACAAATGAGACTGGGAATATAATAGCCTTTGTGCTAAGCAATATGAATCAGAAAGTTTGGATCACAATTGCTCTTTTGACACAGATTTTATTAAAAAAAAAAAGCTTTTAGCTCTTTCAAAGTAGTCCTATAACACTCCAGATTAACAAGGCAGGAAATGTTATTATCAGGTCTAGAAAGCAAAAAAAAAGTCTATTCTGAGGTCATTGGGTAATAAATTACCTTTCTTGGAGAAAGAACTAAAAGGCACCTATTTTCCTCTCCATGAAATCAATTCCTTCAGTAAGCATATACCAAGGAATGTGCATATAAAGAAGCCTCCACTGAAAATATTTGACTGAATGTATTCCCATGGCTATACTTCTAAAATAACATAAGCCTTCAAGAAAGCTGTTGGCAGTTTTAGAAATACTGTTTCTGTTCAGGCTGCCTGCTAGTAGGACTTCTCAATATAACTTCCAAGAACCTATGGCCCTTTTTAGAAATGCATTTATCTCTACAGTTTGAGAGGTGCTCTCAAGAGTTTTTTGAGGATTTTAAAACACTGCCCTTGTGGTTTGTGCTGCTTTCTAACTTCCAGCAAATTGTGAGTTTATGATAACTAATGTGTTCTAATAGCTAGTTGCTGCCAAACCTGTGCAAGACCTCCTTCTTACTGATGTTCCTCCTTACACCAGCCCTGACATTTTGATTTTGTGGAGAACCAGTTCAAGTAGTTAAATTAATAGCAAACATTTGGGCTAGGTATATTTGTACACATACGCTAATTTACATCGAATATTTTCTTTGCTCTTTTATGTCCTCTACCAGCTCTCTGCAGGATCACATGAGAGGTGGCACTGCTAAAATAGAAGTACAAAGAGTGCATGGGCTGAGGTGTATGAAATGGGACTGTTCTTCCAAAGGGCAATGACCTGTTGATCAGCAGCTCTATCATCAAACTGCTTCTCTGCATGTTTTTGACAAAAAGTGTGTCTTGTTATCAGCCTTAGCTTCTCCTCTCTCAAACAGATTTATTTTACCTGCACTGTCTGCATTCACATCTCCTTCCCTGTAAGTGGACAAACCCCAAACTTTTAAAAAGTTGTAATTCACGTTTAAATACATAATATATCAGTGAGAAATGGTAAATACAAAACAGCTAATACAAACTATAAAAGTGATAATATAACACCCCACACTACTTAGTTTTTGCTGTAGGTATAATTAAACGAAGGAAGTACTGTTGAGACAACTAAATACCAGTTCTAGTAGTAGATTTTAATATTAAAAATATTTAATATTAAAATATTACTTTGTCAAATTCTGCCTGCAGAATGTTGAAGTCATTTTTGGCTTGCTGTAGTTCCTGATTCATTTTGCTTCTTATCTGGTTGCACTGCTGATCCAGTGTTTGTAAGGAACGTTGCTGACAAGAGAGTTCCTAGAAAACAGTGGTACAGTAGCAAAGAAATAAACACATGACTATAACAAGTCTCTATTATCTGGAGAAATAACAACTGATTTTTATTAGCAGATACTGCCTGCTCAGAGACACTTGTCTTACACAGTAAATACCAGCTGCAAATGTCACATAGGCAAGAATGACTTTAACCCAATTTATGTCATTTGCTTAAGAACTTTATTATGCAACATTCCTATCACAGAAAGGGAAAAAATAAACTAAAGCTAGTGAAAGTAACAATGTTAAAATTTTTCATGTTAAAGATAAGTTTCACATAGAATTATATTACAGTACAAGTGGACAAGTTCATCTCTGCTATTACTTACCATAATAGAAGGTTGACTGTTTTCTCATGAAAAAACCTAGTCATAATATCTAGCATGGGACTGAGCAACAAGATCATCTTAGAAATAAGATAATCTTACAGGGGCAGCCACAAAAGCTGCACAAAAATTAGTGTTCCCAAAACAGAACTCCTGAAATCTACAGAAGGACAATATAGTTCATGTTGATCTTAAAACATGACAAGCAGGCATGCATTAGAATAAACAGCTGTACTAATCATTTCTCATGTTCCTCTGTCTTTGGATCTTATAGTTCTGATGCTGCACAGATTTCAGAGGTTTATTATGATGTAAAACAGAAAGAGGTGTAAAGGTAATAAAAAATGGTGAGAGAAAAAGCTAAGGATATTTATCAGCAATAACAGCTTGCAAAAGTTGCAATAGGCTCTACTAACAAATTCTAAGATCTTTGTGAAGGGGAAGAGGAAACAAAGCCTTTGTAGTTCTCTTATTAGAGAACAGCTACTACTCCATGCAGACAAGCTGCTTGACTAAAAGACACAATACCATACTGTCAGTAGTAAAAAAAAATTAAACTAAGAGGAAACAAAAAAAAAAAGGAAAGAAGATGTTCCCAGTGTATAAACTAGAGCTGAATTTTTTGCAATGTGTCTCTGGGTCCCAGGTGAATGAACACCCCACACAAAGGTCAGTGTATTTTAGTCAGTCATATCTGTGAAATGATGTCAGCACTCCTTAGAGTCTGCTCAAGAGGAAAAACAGCAGAAGAGGCCCAAGCACTTCCTACACCAGTAAGATATCCAGTAAACAAACAGCTCGTGTTTATCAGGGAAAGTAAGGATAAGTGCAGGACCATCATAAACAGAAAACACGGAAAGATCAAAGTCCAATATATGCGTGTGTATATATATAAATATATATAAATATAGTATTTCTCTACATAGAACCCAATATAGACAGTCCACAACTTCATTCCCACATAAGAAGGTGACAGAAGCGCTGTCACAATCTAGAAAGAAAAGATGTGACACCAGTGAGATATCACTGTAGCTGACACTTGTAACTAGTGCTGAGTAAAGTCTGTATTAGTTCCAAAGAGCTTTTCTGCAAACCTCTGGTCAGGAGCATTTCCTGAGCTCATGCAAGGACGCCCTTTGGACTTCAGTGCACTCATTAGTGAAATGATGAATTCATTCAGTCTTTATATCCTGAATCATTCCAATAATTATTTCTAAATCTAATGGACTGAACTTTCTATGGCCTTAGTTTTATAGTATAGGAGACAAAACGCAGAAAAGCCTTCTTTAGATGAATTATCAGAACAAAAAAGTGTTTTCTCTAGTTTTAGATGTCAGAAACTTAGTTATGCACATCTAAGCTGAAAGTGGAGGCTCTTTCCATGGGCAGCAGGCAAACACCCAGCTCCAGAATGAGGACCAATGTCTAAGAAATCTGGAATAATCTGCCCTCTGAAGGTGCCTCTGTCTCTGCAGAGTAAAGTAGTGACATAAGTAACAAGCTTAGACTGACACATAGATTTCAGATGTCTGAAGTAAGGTGATATGAATCTCACCTTTTCAATTTGAAGTTTGGATGAAAATATTTCAATAAAATTTGAGAGGGAACGTTGGAAATCTGATGCCCTGATACAAGTGCAGCTCTGAACCTATCCTGTGTTACCATCTTGGAATATGATCTGGAGCTTCTCAGGCCCTTATGAAAGTTCATGAATGCATTCCTGGATCTCTCTTGCCATTTAGAAACAGAAATATCATAAGAAACAGACCAGCAAGACTTTACAGGATGGAATTCAGTAGGATCAACATCACTATCTAGGCTTCACAGAAAGGAAGAATGTTTCCCTGGGAAAAACACATAGATCAGAATTTCCACAATATTACACAAATTTGGATGAAAGGGAGTGTAAAGCTAAGCCTTTGAATTGGACTTGACAGAGAAACATTATAAGTGAATGAACATTAAACAAACTTGATAATAGCCTACAACAGCTCACAGATCATAAACATTACAGAAAAAAAGAGAGGTCTTCACAGTTAATGGCCTTTCTGAACAACTTAGAATGACAGTGTATGGACCTACATATTAGTCTAATCAAGGTCTCATTGAGTCTCTCGTACATTTTCTCTTATTGTCTAGTAAATACTAACATAATCTTCCATCTCTCCCACAGCCTCTCCCATCTGTTGTGATGCTACTTTTCCATTTCTTCATTTACCTTTGCACCTTTTAACTGTCTATCAAATGTGATTGCACTTAACTGAAAAGCAGATACACAAAATAAACCAAGTGATTTAATTTCCTTAGGCAAATCAAAATTAAATAGTTCTCCTCTTGGTATTCCAATATACCTGTTGGTATTCCTTTTCCTTTGCCTTTATTTTCTGTTCTAACGACTGACGAACACTCTCAGCATTTTGTCTTTGGCAGTTCAGTTCTTCTGAAAATCTTTTCATCTTTTGCTCCATCATTTGGATCTACAATAATTAAGATATCAAACACAAATGTTATAGACACAAATTATGTTTCCTTTAAAAGCATAAGTACTCATATAAAAAAGACTGCTTTCAGCTAGTACAAGTGTTCTAGCATTGATATAACCAGTGTAACTTTAGATAGTATCCTATAAATTCTTCACAATCCAAAGTATTAAGCTCATACTTGCTTATATTAGTGAGAATATGTGTGTGTGTGTGTGTGTGTATACACATTAAAAGAATATATATATTTATGTATAGTTGGGTGTGTAGGTACATACACACAAATGTATAAACACAATAATAAAAACACCTTCAGAAAAACAGTGTCTTTGACACTCTACAGAAATATAAGGTAACCGGCACTAAAAATAGATTATATTTTTGGTACCTCAGTTTGCTACCAAATAAAGAATGATTGTGAACTGCTAAGCAACTACATGTTTAGATGGAAAATAACTGGATATTTCACTGAATTTCAGAGTGATTCAGCACACTGATTTAGATAGGAAAAAAGAGGCAATTATCTTAGTGTACTACAACAACAAAAAGTGTTTTTCAGAATTTAAACTTTAATTAAAAAAAAGTCAGTAGCCTACATTCCAGGCAACCTTCACATTAAGAGTATGTCAGCTTGTTATCTGACTCAGTTGATTATGTTGATATTACGTCACCCAACAGACTGAAGCACTGACCACCTAACTGCCTGAACAGAAAAACGCGTTTGTATTCCAAATCCAATCTGTTAATGCAAAATATGTACTCTTTTTTTCCCCCGGAGAGTAAGAAAAATGGCAAAGGGTTAATGAAACTCTTTCATTTCCCAGCCACAAGGGCTGTTTAATGAGTTAGTGAAACAGAAGTCATAAGAAAATAAGAAGCCGGTAGTAGTATTGCGATGTCAGGTTATTAGGCACAGACTGCAGGGATCATGAGCTACTATAAGATGACATGGAAACTTCACTGCAGAAAGGCTGCAGACCTCACAAGTGAAAATACTTGATAACACAGGGGAGGTGCTGAGGTCGAGGTCTGTGAATAGCACCCTATGTGACAGAGAAGTGCACAAGAGGCATGCCAGTATTAAATTCAGGCTACTAGGCAGGAAATTGAAATCCAAAATCACAATTCAGTTCTACATCCAAAGTCCAGGCAGGGCAGTCAGAGATCCAATTCCAGCACAAGAAAGAAGAAACAGCACAGAAAAGGAGCCACCTTCAGATTGGCAGATGAAAGGAACCTTCTAGGGCAAGTTGCTGCACTGCATCTAAAGAATGGGCTGCACCTCAATTTAAATGGTGGCAGTCCCACTCCTCCTCATCCTTCCCCAGGCAGGTTCCTAGCTCCAAACCCTCACGCCTTGCCTTGTGCTGGATTTACTGTCCTTTGATTCCCTAGTAAAACAGTTCAGCTTTCTTAAACCTCTAGAAAATGAACAAGGGAAAACTAAATACTTAATATCCTAATTCTTTAGGAACTTGTATCCAAGTCATTTGGGGAATCAAATAAATGATCAAATAAAGATTTTTTCAAGGAAATTGAGCTGTCAGATTGGGTCAGCTGTCTTCCCACAAACTCACTCTGATGACAGTGCCTTTATTAAGTCAATGGACTATGTCAAGAGTATGATTTTACCTTACTCTCAGCCAAGACTTCCTCTAAACCAGTTCCTCACAGAACTAGCAATAGCCATAGCAATAGTTGCTGTCTCTCTGAAAAGGCAGAGTAATCATGGTTTGCATGCAAACAGGCAAAGGTTTATTTTTTAATGACCAATACAAGGATGTGTGGGAAACAGCACTTTACCAATATACTTAGGTAGCATGAAGAAACTTGAGGAAAAACATGGATAACAATTATTATACACAAAGAATATACATACAGAAACAACTTTTTCCCTATCCTGTAGATGAATCAAACTAGTGGGAAAAAAAGGTAAAAAGATAGATGGAAATATGGAGATTCAAGGAATTATGACACTGGTGCACTAATTCCAGTCTTGTCAAGTGTTGTGGAAAAGGACTTCAGGAAGGTAACACAACTTGATTAATCAAGAAAAAGAGCAAATGTCTTACTTTTTACCTTCCGCAGTTTGAATTAAAATATTTTGAGCACTGACATTCTCCTCTTCTTTGTGTGATTATGAGTAAAAATCTGAATAATTTCAGATTTTTATACGCATATATCTTTTTATTTATATACACACTCTCTAAATTTTTGACTAAGCAAATTGTACTATTCTATTTTTTTTTACTATTCATGCAAACTCCTTAGGATTAAGTTGTGAAATTCCACTTAGAAACTGCATATATTCACAACCTTGCACTGCATTTTTACCTAGAGTTTATTTAAAACAAGCAGTTTACAATACAAAGACTATGCCCTCACAACATCCCGTAGTATGAGCAACAGATACTGATTTTCAGCCAAAGTTGCATGACAGTGGCATTTCAGGACAGAACTTGCCACCAGATGTCATTGTTGCTCTATGTAACTTGATCAGAAAACATTTTCAGAATTCAAGTCAGTCTTACCTAGTAAGAAAAATATTCTTTCAGGCCATACAAGAACCTTCCAGAAAGTGGGTGACTGCTTACAAGTATTAATGTTTTTACAGGTAGTACAAATCAAACTAACATGTACTTTCAAAACTTGATCCTCAGCAAATGCTCAAGAAACTTAGTCTTGAGAACATTGATTCTTAGTGAAATGGCTAAAAACTGACACACATGTATACTGGCAATGAATTGCAAGGACAGTCAGCAGCATGTGATACAGCATTTTACCTGTGTGGTAGCTTGATCAAGTTGTGCTCTTGTTTGAGTCAGTTCATCTCTAGTTTTTTTCAGAGCTTTATCCTTCTCTGTTAATTCCAATTTCAGTCTGTCCAGCTCCAGTCCAGTCTCTTGATGTTTATTCAGGTGGGATCTGTTCACTTTTGCTTGAGCTTGCAGTTGTTGTTCGAGGTCTTTAATAGTGGAATTTAGCTCTGAAGTTTTAAAAAAAGTTAAGATTAAGGATACTTTCAGCTTTGGAAGGTATGTCTTCCAGGCACTCAAATTTCCAAGTATCTTACACCTCCTAAAATATTTAGCATGTTTGGTAACTACCCAAGTTCCTGATACAGGCAGACACCCTGTAAAACGTTCAGCAAGTAAAAACAAAAGTTTTAACTGTCTCCAACTACTACATCAATGAATTGAAATTATCACGATTTAAAGACAGTTCACTCTACATCAGTAATTCCCACTTTACGAGAACACAGCAACATGCAAGCTCAGGAAGAAATGCTACAAAGGCAAAGACAATTTGTTCTTCTTCTGCTGGTGTGTTTTTGTTTGGTTTTGTTTCTGTTTTTAAACATGCAGAAATGTGTCACTTGAGATGTCTATTACAATTTTTTTTGTTTTAAAAAGGAAAGCTATCCCCTTTCATTTGTTTGGGGCAACTGTGAGTCTCTGCTTCCAAGAGACTTTTCAACTATTGGGCATCTGTAAATGCACCATTTCGTATGTTAATCTTCCTGTCTCAAAGCTGTGTACATATAAAATTAAACCAAATAATCCTCTCACAAAATACATCAATAAGAGTTTATATGCCAAAAATCATAACACAATATACAGTAGAAAATATAAGTCAGATACACAGAGTATTCTCCATAATTACAATTATCTGGTAATAATTTTATTTTGTTAAAAAAGTCCTGTCTTCCTGATTCTGAATTTATATGGCTTCCAAGCTGAAAATGTCACCTAAATTGTTCTGTGTGTAGGTATTTGAATGAACAGTTTGGAGAGTACAAGAACTGTTAGTGTGAAAGATGTCCAAAGGGTCTAAATAGTAGGCTTAAGCAAATGTTCACCAAATCTACAACAAAACAATTATTTGCTCTCTTATGACTATCAGATATCAGGAATGAGAATTTCTTCATGTCTATTTGTGCAATACAAGACCATATCTTGCTTTTCCATTGTACTTTTTGCCTCATACTTCATTCAGTGCTTCCAATTGTATCCATTATGGATCAACTCAGTTACACATTAAGCATGTTCAATCACTGAATTTTTAACATAGTTATTGCTTAGCCATGAATCTCAATAGCATAATAAAAATTAAAAAATAAATATAATAGAACTTAACAGTGAAATGTAACGATATCCTGAGAATTTTTTTAACTCTGTTTTAAGAGAATTGTTCTATGGGCAACGGGATTAATGGAAAAGGACATTTTTTATCCCCTACTCATTCAAAAATACAAACTCCCTTCTAATCCTCATACCACTTATGCAGAAGATACCACATCTTGTANCTGATTTACTTTCTGTGTCTAAGAAAGAAAAGGATGTAGCTTTACACAGTTCCATATCTAACATATAACAAAATATTTGATTTATTATTAAGTAGCTAGTAGGTCATCATCATTTCACACTGTTATAATGCCACATCTTCCACCAGTGCAAACTACTGATTCATGTGATTATTTTTTATGCTATATATATTAAATAACTTCAGCTCAAGCATCCCAGGATAACTGATACTTCTAAACACAAACCAGGATCTCCAAAAAAGTAATTTTATCTGTATATCTTTATAAGTAAAGTATGCAGATTTTTGTCTTTTTCAAGAGAGATCTCACTGTTTACATCCTAAATTTTTCAAAATTGAAGACTACACTTTTGCAGGCAAGTGCTAGCACAAGTAAGCTGCAAAAAACCAGAAGTCTAGACTGACATATCTGATCTCTC
>VWZD01000245.1:1369389-1387635 GCA_013396695.1 Sakesphorus luctuosus
GAAACAAAGGGGAAATTGATACTCATTTTTACTGAAATACTTCATGTGTACTTTCTTTTTTTAGATCTATTTGTATTTTGGACTTTTTATAATACTCTGTGACAAAGAGTTCTGCCATGTAACACAGTACAGTGTAATAAAATAGGATTTGTTCTGAGCATGCAGAGCAGTAATTATGCCTTATGAAAAGAAGGAAAATGACTGTTCTGTTCCCTCTCTTGATCCTCACTCATCTTTGTACCATCCACTTGTACCATCTGTTTGGAGTTGAGAGGAAGAAATTGTCAAGGAATATTCAAGATGCAAGAGCCATTTGGCTATATATAGGCAAAGAATATTTTTTCATTAGTTCTTAATTCTTTTCCTAAAAAAATTCTCACTCATCACTGCTGAACACAATATTGAAGTATTCAGAGAACTGGCCATAATGACCACCAAAATGCTTCCTGGAATCATGTAATTAGATTAGGAGTCTGAATGTACTCATTTTTCAAATTATGTTTTCCAGATGCATTATTTCACCTTTTTTTTTTCAGTGGAATTTTACTTACCATCTTAATTATTGAAATGATGTAATGTTACAAAATACTGTGTGGTCTTCAACCATATTATTCAACTCTTTTTCAGAACATTGATGAATATGCTGAGTAGCACAGTTCTCTTTATCAAGCCTTTTCAGACTCTGTTGATTGTTCCCCAGCTTTAAAAACTGGCCATTTATTGCCACTAAGCTCAATCTTTACCTTTAAACTTGCAAGAAAAATTTGTCTTATCAAAATTTTCCCCTTTTATCAGTGTTTTGTGGATATCCAACAACATTATACTGAATCGTACTTAACTCGCACATTCTCTGATTTATTCTTTAAAAAAATCAAAAGGTCTGAAAATATATGAGGCATGATTTCCTTTACCAATAAATAGTTGATCTTTTCTCCACACACCATACCTACCCAAGCATCAATACACATATTGGTTCATATTTCGAACACTCTGTTCAGCACAAAAAGTTGGCCTGACTAAACTACGTTTCCAGAAATCAGCACTGTAAGTAGGTGGAGTTTTTTCTGTATGCCATCATCCTTGTCCCCCTTCCAGTTTCAAGAGAAGAATGATGTAAGTTGCACATCACAGTGATTCAATAGTCCCGCACTGCAGTGCCCTATCAATGAATGAGCAAATATTCTCTGTATCTGATTTTTTTTGTATTACTATGCATTTTATCAATCTTAATTTAATACTACTTCTGACTTTTGAGGTTCTGTCACAGATTTAACCCCAATGAAGAAAGGCTCTGATATAGAAGTTTTTAAACCTTTACATAGTAATTACCAAATAAAGAATTATTTCACGTTTTCCGCAATGCCATTTTAGTTGAGGGCTTTCATATCTTATTCATCTTGTTCTCAGAGATTACTCAATAGTTCTTCCTTCTTATATATTTGAAACATTTATGGGTTTCTATTTTATAGGGATGAATTATTTCTTATACTTTTTCAAGGCTATTTCATTATGCCATCATATTTAACCTGGCATAAGTGACCTTGTTTGCTCTCATTCTTGCTTGCATGAAACTTCAAGTTTTTGATGGCTCTGTTCTCATTTTTAATGTCCTTCTTTACTTTACTATTCAAAGATGCTGCCTTTTCTGAATTCTCCAAGATCACTTCTGAATGGCAGTACACACAGATTAATTCTGTATCTTTGTTTTTTTAATTTTACTTTAAGCCATGTCAGACATATTTCACTAGCTTTCCTCTTCATTTTCCAAGTTCACTCAGTAGTTACTTACTTAAATACCACAGATACCATTCCTAAGAGGTACTTACCTTAAGCTGGATGGTTCTCAGTTGTAATTCTAGCTCTTTATTTTCCTGTACTTTTTTCTTGTATTTTTCTTCAAGTTCTTCAAACTTAGCACCTACCAAGACATGATGAATACTTCTTCATGATCTACCTTAGTACACAGGTAATCTTTTCTAGCCTACTGCTATCAAATATAAATGAACAGCTATCAGAAGTGTCAGATCATGAGGAAGAAACAACTGTACATACAATACGTTCAGTAATTTAGGACCCCAAACTACACTGATGGAATATCTGAAACTTACTATTGGAATGAAAACACAACTTGAAAGTAGGGATCCAATGCCATAATTTTTTTTAATCCCTCTCTAAAAAGAATCTACACACATTAAAAAAACCTCAAACATGTAACATAAATGTGTATTATGTGTTTTATATATATACATACATATAGATTTCTTTATTTCTTCCCATCAGTAGCACAAGAGCATTAATATTGCTAAGAAATTACCAGAAAATAAGGCTAGATCTTTCCTTTGAGATTCCAAATTGATTTCCTTGATTTTCCAAATATAATAGGAATTGGACAAAGAATTTACTTAGGATTGTTCCTAAAGAGAGCAGTAAGATCTCCTGAGTCTCCTTTTCTCCAGTCTAAACATCCCTCAGCCACTGCACATAAAACTTGTTCTCCATGCCCTTCACCAGCTCCAGTGTCCTTCTCTGGACATGATCCAGCACCTCAATGTCTTTCTTGCACTGAGGGGCCCAGAACTGAACACAAGACTCGAGGCATAGCCTCCCCACTGCCAAGTAGAAGGGGACAATCCTTTCCCTGTTCCTGCTGGCCACACCATTGCTGATACAGGCCAGGAAGACTTCTGTCTTCTTGGCCACCTGGGCTCACACTGGCTCATATTCAGCCATCTGTCAACCAATCTCCCCAGGCCTTTTTCTGTGGGGAGCTTTCCAGGCACTCTGCCACAAACCTGTAGTGCTGCCTGGGGTTGTTGTCACCCAAGCACAGGACCCAACACTTGGCCTTGTTGAATTTCACACATTGACCACAGCCCATTGATGCAACCTGTCCAGATCCCTCTGCAGGGCCTTCCTACCCTCCTGTCCAACTTGGCATCATCTGTAAACTTGCTGAGAATGAATTCAATCTCCTCATCCAGATCTTGATAAAGATATTAAACAGAACTGGCCCCAATGAACATTGGAGAACAACAGTAGCGACTGGCCACCAGCTGGATTTAAATCCATTCACCTCCATTCTCTGGACCTGGCCATCCAGACAGTTTTTTACCCAATCCAAATGGTCTTTTTACCCTTATAAGTCCCTTCCAGTTTGAATTACTATAGGATTCAATGATCTTAATGAACTTTAGACTCCCAGCTTTCAGAGGAAAAAAATCTCCCCAGGAAGACAATTTTAAATACAGTTATTTAAATAATTTTAATCTAATCTCCATTTCAGTAGTGTCATGCTTAGTGGAATAGTTGACACTGCCCCTAACAGCACTACTTTTCAGATATGTATCAAAAAAGGAACAAGAGTGTAAGAGACTCTCAGATTTCCCATGGGAGCAAGACTGAAATGCCAAACTCACAGAACATTTGTTCACAGCACAGAAATCAGTAAACAGCAAGCACAATATGGAACACATCAAAGTTTTTCAGCATAGAAAGCATAAAAGTGTTTGGCTACAGAACAGTTCTCCAGTTAAGGCACTTCTAGTTCATTCAAATATTTTAAATCTATTAGATGTTACTAATTTGAAGATAGAGGTGATGCTTTGAAATCGATAGCATACAAACTGTGCAGATTATTATTATGCACAATTATTATTATTATGCACAATAATAGCCTAAACAAAACATAAATTTCCAAAGAAATAACACATATGACTGTTGACTGCATTTTAGTCAAAATTCCTGTGGTACATGAAGAAAGAAATTTGCTTCCTATTACACGAAGGGAAGAGCTAACACTAGGAACAGGCAATCAAAAGAATTCTGAAGTCTGTTGATGGATATTCCTATAACTATTCCATGTCCCTAAAAATAGCACTGAAAAGATGTAACATTTGTGATGTCTTCACTCTGCATTAATAATTTTTAAAATTGAAACCCATAGTGCTACAAATTAGACACTTTCATAACAACCTGTACAACAGGGATTAGGCAACTCAGTACAAGTGTAACATTCAGAATACTCCACTTTCCAAGACAACTGACAGTTAACTATTTGTGCTAGATGAAGGAAAGAGTAATTTACCATTATTACTTTGAACTGGTGTTAAAGGAGCAGTAAAACTTTGCTGTGGAGTGCCACTGAATGATACATCTCCCGCAATCACTGTTTGCTGACTTCTCTCAAGTTCGCATTTGTATCTGTTTAAGAAAGAAGCAGCATAAATTAGTAATGGAAACTAAAAAGTTAATTATTTATTTTAAGAGCCTAAAATACACTAATAAATTACACAATTCTAAGAACTTAAAGATCAAGTCAAAATACATCCACTGAAAATGGTAGTATAACACAGTAATATGAAGAATACATTTTATTTAGAGTTTCAACATATTTAATCAATTACACAGAAGTCAAAGCTAAAAATCCAAACCAAACCCCAAGATGATGAAAATCAGTTAGAACTGCTTAAGGTCTCACTATACAAAGCTGTAGTCTGGCTAAACGCACCCACAGTGTTATAAACACAGAATATAAAACTCTTACTCTTCAATAAGCATCTTTATGGTATGTATGTATGTATGGCCAGGCTTCGCGAACGAAGCTTTGGGCAGGGCTCTCCCCACGTGGTTGTGCCCTTCCAGCCTGTGCAGTGGAGTTTTTAGGTGAGGCACAGAATGTGCAGAACTGGTCCCACCCTTTAACTCCTAAGGTTCATCTGCCACGGCCAAGAGAGCTTGGATGATGATAGTGAAGTCCTTGGGACTAGAACCTACAGCCCTTGATATTCCCAGCAGGTCTCCCATCCAAGTACTAACCGGGCCTGACCCTGCTGAGGTTCCAAGATCTGACAGGATCGGATGTCAGGGAGGCATTTTACATGCTATGTTCTGATACTGCACACTTTGAGAAAACTACACATAATTCACCAAAACAGAAGGGAATACTCTTCCCTTAACAGCATAGTTTTCATAGGTTCCATTGGCGTTGCTACCCAAAACACCACAACAGACCACCCACTGGAGAGACTTCTGTGTGCATGAGGAGTTACAAGCCCATCCAGTCAAACCATATAACTAGTGTGCAGGCTGTATAGCAACTTTCATCCTGCTTAGTGATCACAGGTTGATTAGACAATAGTTCTAGGGTGCAGCCCATTGCATTAGTGACTCTGTATATAGTTACAACTTACCTTTTCATTTTGCTGTCTTTTGCAGCACAACACTGAGAACTCCTCTCCCAGTGGATTGTTAGTTGATATGAAGTGGCAAATTATCAGGTACCAGCATAAAACAGCACAGTCAAATGCAAAACCAGAAACAATTGCCAAGAACAAGCTACATGCAGTAACTGGTGATGTTCTGTAGTGGACAACTATGTAAGGTAATGTAGCAGGAAGGAGAGAATACAGCAAACTGGACTTAATTTTAGGAACAGAGAAACAGAACACGTATCTTTAGCTCACAATCTCTTTGGCCCAACATTTGACAGCAGACACAGAAAACATTAGTGTGGTTCTATCAATCCGCTTGAATCTATCTAGACTCTTCGTTGATGGATCTCAGAAACTCCTTGCACAAAGTTGGTGTTTTTACATGCCATAAATTATTTTGTTGTACTATTTCTCACAGCAATCAAATACTTCAGCTATTCTTCGTTTTCCCCAAAAGGGGGCAAAGGGGAAAAAAACCAACAAAACAGAAAGACCAACACAGCTTTTTCTTTATTTGCTTTTATTAGGGCATGTATGAGGCATGCCATCCAAAAGTTAAAGGAAGCAGACATAACTCTGGCCAAAAAAAAAAAGCAAAAAAACTAAAACCCACCAAATAAATACCCCAAGCCATCAAGAAACCTGGTATCCCAGACTCACCCCTCTCTGTGACAATAATTCTGCATTACTAGTAGTAGGACAATGGTTTATTGCATAGGCAGGACACTCAGCCTTATTGACATGCACCATTTCAGGAATTCTTTTATTCAAGAATGGAGGGTGCCTCTAGTTCGAGAGCAAGTTTAACAGATGAGAGCACTCCCTTCACTGTAGGCAACTGCTCCATTTGTGTGGCACCCTCAGCTGAAGGATGGCAGATATGTCTGCATTACAGAAGACTATTTTATTGTATGAACTGCATTACAACTCTACAGACAGTACACAGACACTATTTCAGCAGGAGCATGTTTACAAAGTGAAGTGGTATGAATTAGGCACCACTTTACCAAAGCAACTGGACTCTGATTCAGTCACACTTGCATTGCTTTTGGAAGCTTCCTCTTCGACTCCAATAGATATTCAAGCCTCTTTCTTTCGGTTCTCATATTTTTATTGGTAGCCTTCATTCTACAGAGTGAATTGTCCATGTATTTTCCCTACACCTCCAAGTTCTTTGCAGGTTACTTTTACCAAGGGTCTCAGCTGTGCCAGCTTTTTTGTTTAAAAAAAAAATAAAGGCACAGAATGGATGGCTCCATTTTCACATGACATAGCAGAATTCCCTCAAATTAACCAGGATCTACAGGTGCTAACTGCTTCAAGCAGCAGAAAGGCTTATATAGAAGTCCGTATATGCATGTGTGTGTACTAAAATAGGCTGATGGTCTAAGATTCAGATTCACTAAATCTGAATGAAGCATGATATGAAGGGAAACTAAAAGACCATGAATGACATATTAAACAATCAACACATGACAAAATAACCAGTGTACATAGGTTAGAGACATACATCAAGTCCTCACCTTTTCAGTTCTTGTTCTAGCCTTTCAATGTCTTTCTTGCTGGAATTCAGTTGACCTGACTGAATGTTGACCTGAGATTCTTTTACTTGAAGATCATGTGAAATTTTCTGCTTTGCTTTCTCAAGACTATCACACAATTCCATCAAGCTCTGGTTTTCTCTTTTTAGTATTGCAGATTCATTTTTTTCACTTTCAACCTAGTTGGAATATAAAGATATCTTTGAAATTATAGTCTTCTCTATACTTCTGTGCTATTATAATAATTTCAGTAACACAAAGTTTACATAGTGTTATTTTCTTCATAACATTTCAAAATCCTGACAGCTCTAAAAATCTTCAGATATACACAGTCTTTAAATATTTTCAGGCATGAAAAAAACCACATTTTCTAAAATTCAACTCGGAGACTTTAAAATTTTGTATTTATTGACTAGACACAAACTCATGAAAAAAACATTAATCCCTGAAATTTAATAATCCACATTAGCCCACATTCTTCACTGATCATCTCAGTTTCCTTTCCAGCCTATCAGCTTTAGCAGCCAGATCACCTTGATAATCATTGTACAGTCTTTGTATAGTGAGTCAAGAGTCACAGCTTTGAAGATGGTGTCTGGCAGTAAAGATGCCCTTCTCCTCTTTGGAGAAGCATCCAAGGGGAAGACTTCATCTTCGGCACAATGTTATTCTTTTGACTGAAAAACAGTGAGTATTAGCTGCTGGTTTTGAGAGTTTTAAAGCTTTTTTTTTGTTTGGTGAGTGCAGCAGTTCCTTGAAATTGTTGAAATAAGTACCTGGAAACTCAAATTGAAACTACAAGGTTTAAGAGTTGCTAGAAAGTTGTAGCAACCTTAAGGGAATAAAAGGCAACCTTTGTAAATTGCCTCTGAGCTGTAGTCAAATGTTACAAAACAAAATTGAACAAAATGGGTCACGGCTGTCTGAAGCATGGCAGGACCTTGACTAAGAGGGCCTAAGGTTTCCTGGTTAGAGGGTTGACAGGGTAGTCAGATGAGGTGTAAAATTACAGCCCTAAAAATGAAAAGGAACACTAAATTCCAAGACTCCAGTCTCCACAAGTTAAAACCAGTGAATTACATAAACTAAGTAGGAGATTATAGGTATCTGTAGGCAAGGTGAAACAGGAATAGGCTGCTAACTGCACAGCTCTGTTATATAGAACAGGCCCAGTTGTTATCAAGATTTTCAACAGGCATAACAATAAAGAATTTATTTTCCTGCTCAGAAAGAGCTGTAGGAAAACCTCAAAGTACACTTAAACACATGGAGATGGACAATCATGCCAGATAGGAAGCAGGAATTCTATTAACAATGAGAACTAAACATGGGAGAGAATATGATGAGTATGAAGTAAGATGAAGATAAATGGTTAATACTTCTATGCTACCTTTCCTCTCAGTCTGTGGGAAGAAACAAAACACTAACCCACCCAGTAAAAACAACCAGACAATAATACTTTATAACTGTGTTGGACATGGAGAATAGCATTTTAGGTTACCTTCTGCTTCTGTTTTTGCAAAGCTGCCTCCAAAGACTCGAACTGGTATTGTCTTTGCTGACGCTCCTTTTTAAGCTTATCGACTTGACTTTCCAGCTCATGGATCTTCTGAAGGACTCTGTGGGAGAGGCCTTCTTTCCATTCCTCCACAGCCCAGCTCATATTGACCAGATTCTTGTTTCATACAAAATGGGTACTGTGCGTGAAACACAAGATAGCTACAATTAGACCAATAAAAAAATTAAACAAGCTTCCCTTGAAAATAAATTGCATTTTTCAAGCATAGCAGCGATTAGAATATAGCATTCCGTGCAGGTTTCCTGATCTAAACAGCAAGCAACTTTAAACATTAGGTCCAGTTTTGACACATTTGTCCGCAGCTAGCGGGAGATTTTGAAACCTCGCTTTAATCAACCTCCTGGCAACAACAGGGTGTATACTCTGATAGCTGCATTTGACAGATGTATGTCAGAGAGCTTCTCTGCGCGTCCCATTTCGGTGTTACTGAGAGCCATCACCGCTCACGTTGTACCTCAACGGCGTCTCAGCGGAACGCCCCGCGAAACCGGCGGCTCTGTGCGAGCGACGAAAACCAGAGAGAGACCAAAGAGGACAGACCAAGCCCACCCAAGACCAGGGGGCTGCCTGTCACCTCCAGCCCTGCGCCCGACCGACCACTCACTCACTCACTCACTGGTAAATGCCCGGAGTCCGGCAGCAGCGACCAAAACACGGCGTGATGCTGATGCTGATGCTCGTGCTCGTGCTCGTGCTCGTGCTCGTGCTCGTGCTCGTGCTCGTGTCCCGTGTCCCGTGTCCCGTGTCCCGTGTCCGAGTCCGTGTCCGAGTCCGAGTCCGTGTCCGTGTCCGTGTCCGTGTCCCTACTCCCGCCGCACCTCAAACCCGCCGCNTCGCCTTGCTACCAATGAGAGCGCGGCACTGCGCCGCCGGCCCTCGTGAATGGCTGGTTCGGAAGCGTTCAAACTCCATTGGAGGCGCTAGCACAGGCGCAATGCGGTCCTCGAGGCCGTTGCCTGCAGTTGGGCGGGGTAGCTTCGCAGGTTAGTGCCCACAGTTGGGCGGGGCGACCGGTGGGGCGGGAAGGATGGGCATGGGCATGGGCACGGGCATGGGCATGGGCATGGGCATGGGCATGGGCATGGGCATGGGCATGGGCATGGGGATTGGGAAAGCGCAGCAGTTGTCGGGGTGTAAAGCTGCGTCGGACCTTTATCCAAACTCCATTTCCCGATCTTTATGCTGTCCCGGTTATCACTCGTTCACTGGGAAAGATCTACAGAAGGATCCCGAAGTGTTTTTCCATTCAGTTCTGCCGCAGCTGCTCCCCGGGGTTGGGTTTGGGTGATTTTTTTGAGGCACGGGAGGTAACTCGACCGAACATTGCACATTTGCTACGCAGAAATATAAGCACACAAATAAGAACACTTTTTGTAAGTGTATTCTAACATGGAACATAAAATGGAAATGGCAACAGCAAAGGCTGAAGGAGTCTAAATCTCCTGTGAATTTCTCTGGATACCTGTGACTGGTTTCCCAAACCCACTGACGTTCCTCTCCCTGCCCCTGGCCTGCCTCTCTGAGGAAGGGGGGGTTCAGATTTGAAGCACAATGGTCCTTTCCATGAGAATACGTGAATTGTGATTCTGTGATTAGATTATCATTCCACCTAATTAAATGTCCTGCTTCTCATGATTACTCTGAGAATATTTACTCAAGCACTGTTCTTTTAATCATATTTAGGAAATTGAGTTAAACAAATCTTCCCTGATAAGTCAAACAGCCCACCAGCTGGCTGGCGAGAGTTCCGATTGTAAATAAATATAGAATAGCAAACTCACCAGCACATTTAATCTCCAAATTATTTCCAGAGCAAAAGAAGCCATTGAAATGGTGGAACTGATCAATCATAAATACCTCTTCACAGATGACAAAACAAACAAACAACACCNCAGCTAGAAAACTCCATGATGAACTTTGTGCAGGCAGTTCACAGAGCAGCAGCGGAGCAGGAACTAGTAGAAGAGTGGAAATTGGAAATCCCTCACCTAGGACTGTCAAATAATTTGTGAAAGCTGAGGATCAGTCTGAACTGAAGGGGATCCCCCGCTTGGTGGACAAGCAGCAGATATTCTGTAAAATTAAATACTCATATGTTATATTCAGTAAGTGTTTCTCATTTGACAGTAACAAATGTCACTTAATCAATTGTAGTTTAACCAACTGCAGAAGTCGAAGAGTTTCCAGCTTCTACATATGATATTATAGTGGGACCATTGACAGACATGGAGCCCTACCATTTAAACTAATTCATCATGATTAATCCCTCAGGAAAAGCTTCAGCAAAACAGCTTCAACTTCCAAGGGCAGTGGCATATTTTTCAGGAGAAAAATGAGTAGAGACAGCCTTCAGGGTTCTTAAAAGGCATGAAAAATGAAAATTGGCTGGTGTGTGCAGAGCTTTTAGGATGCAGTCTGATTAATATCTGGATAACTGAGGCTAAAATAAAAAAGAACCTGACCACTGCTGTAAACTTAAATATGAGAAAACACTTATGCTAAAACTGATTTCTGACAATGGTCAGGTTTGTACTGGGTTTCTGTTGATAATGACTTACAAATTAATTCTTTTGGCATCCATTATTGACTATTGCAGCAATTAACTAATTACCATGAAAGATAAAAGGACTCATGATGAATATAGAAACTTGCTTTTTCTTTCACCGTATCAACCTTATTTTGTAGAGTAGCTTCATAAGTGACAAGATATTTATTGTCAGAAGTAAATACATGAATAAAAATTTTAGTAAATGTAAAATTGAAGATTAGGATACAAGAATAAGGTCAAATACTCTGAATAACTAATAGCAAGTTATAAAGGGTGTTAATAGCAATCATCAATTTGCCTAACACTTGTAATTATTTTCATTACTCTCTACTGGATAGAATTCTTGAAGTCCTTCTAAGACACTCTCAAAATTCCATGCTTTACAGTTTCCCATGATTTTGAGTAGAGAAAACTACCTCAGTCTTATGAAGTGGCTTTTCTCTGTCCTTGAAATTCCATTCAGTTTTTGCCAGATGTTAAACATCACCCTTAACATTTTCTCACCTGCATTCCTTACTATAATTTTTGGTAAAGGGCCAGAACAGTAAGTAGAACACAAAAGCCACTAAAGGTTGAATTTTTATTACTACATCTTATGTCAGAGCATGTGATGGAACAAAACCAGAAGTGAAAGAAAGGAAAAGAACAGCTGGTGAGAAAAACTCACCCTGCTTGGATACTACAAGAAGCAGAAACCAGATGGAGCTTTTGCCCCACATTCTTCCTTGCCAGACTCAGAATCCATCAAGTCAAGCCTACTTCATGTATGTATATAAATAAATACATGTACACATGCACACACATCAAAGGGTACTTGAGGAGCTGGAGCAGTTCCATTCACCCGGGAAAGAGACAAATGGGGCAGGCACTCTGTGTCTGACGGGGTTCCAGCTTCCCTGTCGAGGCACCGGAGACAGACACTCTGCCAGGTGGGGTGTGAAAGAGAAGACGATCATTTTCCTTAGCCTCACCCAAACCCCACCCTGTACTAACTGATGCCTCTTGCCTCTGGAATACAAAATTATACATCTCTGCCAACACAGGCTGGTAACTAAGAAGATGGCAGTTTAGGTGTCAGTACTGGAGCTGCAAGGTTAAGTCTGCGCTAATAAAGCCCAGTGAGCTACTGTTGTAAAATAAAAGGTTTGATTACTAATACAACCTTAGATTTCCTATTCTTCACAGTTTTTCACAGAATTCATACCTTGTTTTGGTGTACAGAATGAATGTAAAGGAGGGTGCCATTAGGATGCATAGAGAAGCTTACACTGTAGATTTCTTAATCTTTTGCTTGAAAAAAAACCCAACAAAACACAAAAAAACCCCAGTTGAAATTACCTGCTCAATCTTTTTCTCACAGTTTACTAAACAAATCAGGGGTCACAGCATATCACAAATTGTAACTCTGTTCCCAAAGGAAATGGGGTATTTCTCTAGTCAGGATTATAGTATTTCATACCTACTAATGGAAACTGCTACTGAAGTGCTAATGTTGACCCCAGTACTACAGTCATCTGGATGAATATATTAGTGAATAAAATACTACATCTGATCTATTGTTTGAGATCACATTGGCCTGTACAGCCTACTAAAATCCAGTGGGTAGGTTTCCTAGTGCTGAGAAAGTGACTAAGGTTACCTGGCTTGTCTAAGGTGACACAGTGAATCGCATGCAGATGCTGGACAGGAACCCACAGGTGTGGCTGCTGGCAGTCTAAAACACCTCAAGGCAATGTTGCCACATTCCCACTGTCCGTCCTGTCTCCCACCTGTGTGCTACCATCCCTCCCTTATGACAATTTTGGTGCTGATCTGAACTGACAGGTGAGATGGTGAAACAGGCAGGGGGTATTATATCAAGCAAAGACCTTCCTGGTAGCATCATCAGGTACACATATTTCATCTGCAAGCTGCTGTGTTGTGTGGTCAGATAAATGCCTGTCTCAGCTCAGCAGATGGAATGGAGATATGCAGGAGAGAGTGGACAGGGCTGTGGTGGCACCAGCTTAGATTAATTAAAACATTATCTAACAAGACCCTAAATTCCTGTGTTCTAATCCCTAATGCCTGTCTATCATAAGTGATAGTAGGAAAGCTTCCCACAGTAAATACATTTTTGTGTTTTATAACCTGTGTATTTTACAAGTATAAAGCTATCTTACAGCTTCTGCTTTCCCTTAAGTCTTTTACATATTTAGAGCAATTCCTCTGAATTATTTTCATCACAGGAAAATATTCTCTGACCTTTGCATACAATGGAGGGTTATTGTGATTCTTTTAATAATCTACAAACTTCTGCAGAAGTGCTAACCTCTGAATTTAAAGCTGCTGATCATTTACACAGATATACTTCCTACAACAAGAAGTAGTGAAATTATTCTACAATATAGAGGATTGCAAACAAGGGGACTTGTTAGGTGATGTTAGTAAATATTAGTTTCAAACATAAATGCTATTTGTTCAACACCTGTTAGTATATTGGAAGGGTGGAGGGAGAAAGCAAACATAAAAAAATGTTTGCTATTTAAGTGCATGCATACTGCCCTGACCTGAAGAATGGTTTGCAGCGATAGCATTGGTTAGAGTAATGAAAAAGTATTTATGTCTTTCCTTCCTGTTTTAAAAGCATTATTGTCAAACTCTGTGGACACAGCCTTTAGCAGAATGCTTAAACAACTGATGTGCAGTGAAGACAAGGATAAATAATCACAGGAATTACATTATGATATAACACATCAAGTCCCTATTGTCCAGGGCTTCAAATTACAAGTTACCGAACTGTAAATAAGATTGGAACACTTTTTTTTTTTAATTTTTAATGGCAGTTTCCCTCTTTTTATAGTTCTGCTGCAAACTAGAAATGGCAATATGGAGCAAATGTTTCATGCTACATGTATTAATGCAAAAAAATACATTTGTGATACTATCAAATACTATTATATCTTATGGGCAATGAGTTACAAGGTTTCAAGGAGCATTTGGTAAGATGGGAACCTTTTTCCTTTATTGCCCACTCCTTTCTGACTTTCACGGGGCCATAGCTTGCATCTCCTTTGGTCCCCATTTTTGTTAGGATGTGTATCCTTAATCATACACAAGTAAATCTACTGTGACTATTGCTCTGTTCTAAGTAGAGAGAAAAGCAATTAAGACATAAGTGCACTACATTAAAACTAAAAGGCACATACCTTTCATAGCCATCTCTGACTCTTTCCATCTTTACCATGATGTTTTTAAAATGGGAAATGTAGAAAATGCCCACTGGTGAGTTAGGTTACCTCTATTTCTTGTCTGGGCTCTCTAGATTTGTTTTTCCTTTGATTTGCATTCAATAATTTTCTCCCTCGATGACCTTCAACTGCTGATTAACTTTTTCTTTTTTTAACTACTTTTCAATTTCTATTTTCCTCAGAGGCCAATTCACCCAGTGGTGCTTGTCATCTGCATGATTGTCTTCTGAAGTCTGAGCTTTGCTTCTTTGTTGACCTCTCTATTCTAGGTTCTTGATCATTTATCATGGCTACTCTTGCTATGCTTATTCTCCAGTTTAAATATCTCATTCCTATGAACTACCTAAATTAAAGTCTTGAGCTCATACTTTGTTATGGTCTGGGATGCACATAAGAATGAAAGTTTTGTTGCTTTCTGATTACTGGCCCCATTTCAGCTTTTTGCCATGGAAAATGATTTGTGGTTCTACTATGTTTTGAACATCCATGTAGTCCAGGAAAGATATAAATCCATGCCCTTTGGAAACAGTACTTCTGTCAGTGATTGCTTTCACCTCTTTCACAGTACCATATTGTTCGAAGAAACTCCAAATTTCTGTTTCGCTTATCCAGCTGTGTTTGGAATAATTTTTTCTTCTGGTAAAACATAACCTTGACTGAATGTTGATGAATGAGGGATACCCTCTGAGGCACTTGCATGCTGGCTCTCTGCATTTGCAGACATCATTCATCAAAGCTGAGGCTGCGCCCACACACTTAAAAATAAATGAGGCTTTTAAAACAAAAGCAATATGAACTTTCTTGAGAAAATGAACTGTGGACAGTCATTTGTAGCTTGAAGTTTTTTTGTGGGGTTTTTTGGGTTGGTTTTTTTTTTTTTCCCAGAGGTGGAGAAAGGCAGCTCTGTACAAATTTCCACCATATAGATTGCACACTGGACCTCATATAGATCTACAAGTGACTGTTCATTATTTGAATCCTTATAGATTGCCTCCAGCACAGCTAATTCTCTCGGGTACTGGATTCCTTTCCACATGGTATTCCACCTCCTTGGGTGCACTACTAGATCATCCTTGAGAGAATACATTTCGCTCATGCTTGACAGGAGTCGCCAGACCAATAAAAGACATGTCCAGCACATTTAATTCTTTCACGTGTCAGATGGCTTATCTGAAGGCATCTCCTGTTCAGCTTCCAATTTCATTCTCAGTGCAAGACTTAGATAAGCCTTTCCACTCATGATTGCTGCTAAACGGTTAAGGTTTTAGCCACGTCAGCCCCACTGACTTCTTGCCAGCTGACTTAACGTTGCCACTGACATGGGGGCTTTAAATCCACAATGTGTCTGCAGCCAGCAATCAATGTTTAAGTTGACATATTGTTCTTTCCACAACCAAGAATTCATTGGAGGGAAATTCCACTGTTATTTTTATACATGTATTTATTTATTATACACATATATTTGTGATATGTATATAGAGATTTACATATATATATATGTAACTTTTATGTAGGTATTATCTGAGAATCTATACTTGCTTTGTATTGTGTTCACCTACTTGGTCAATTTTTTTTATCAGACAGTGAAATAATTAAGAGCATCCCCTATATCAGTCATGACAAGTTAATCCAATCACTTATTAGCCTCTACATTTCTTAATGTTGTCTCAGAATCTTCCAGTTTCCTTGTGAAATGTTTGACTAGATTAGACAAAAGTACAACTCCTTATTTACACTCATCGTACCCACCTCAACATTACTTGTGCCATTTTACAAGTAAGATCTAGAGTGAGTTTTCAGTCACCCAACTCATTGTAGTGGGAAACTCATCTCAAACAGCCGTAGTTTATGACCCACTAACTGAAATGATCCAATAGACTACATAAGTATAGAAGGAGAAAACAACTGCATTCTACATCTCAATAACTTTGGTTATCACTTGATTTCCTCCCCTCTTCCAAGTCTAAATGCCAACAGTTTCATTGGTATTTCCTATATAGTTTTTGTATTCATCCTTTCCAGTAAAATGTTTGTATGTATTTTACGTATTTCCAGAGTATCTAGTGCATCATGTAAATGACAGTCAGCATAGAAAATAATATTTATATATACAAATCTCAGCATTCTCAAATTGCTCTAACTCAGAGCTAGTTTCCTGTTAATTTTGATCAAAAGTGAGAATAAGAATCAGAGATCTTTTAGAAACAATATACAGATTCCAAAAAGCTGAAGTGCATCTAGAAGAGGTTTTATTCTTTTACAGTGCATTTCATGTTAATTTCAGAAAACCTTAATATCCAGAGTTTCAGAGTACTCCCATATCCAAGCATGGTCTTAGACCCATTTCATGGAGATAAGCAAACATTAACAGCTCAATTCAATACACAGGTTTGTGACAGTCTCAAAACCACATTTTAGATTATGATACCGGCTCTTTGAGTTCTCAATAAACCATTTATCTCTAACTGGCAATAAAATATTTTCAACTGAGTGCCCCCAGTCAGACACATAAAGCCATGCTGAGATGCAGAAAGATTGATCAGAAGTCGGCAGCCACTGAGGGTATACTGACTTCAAGTATGCTGAAAAAATAACTCATCCTGAAAGCTAGGATTTTTTTTTAGTTTTGTTTTTTGCTTTGGGTTTTGTAATTTGTTTGGGGTTTTTTTGTTTTGTTTTGTTTGTTGGGTTTTTTTCCTTTCCTTCAGGAAACTACTGTTTTCAGAAATCTAAAGACCTAATACCTAAATGGTACCTTCATAAGTATCCAAAACTGTAATCCATGAAAACTGTAGAAAGATTATTCATGCTGTCATTGGACTACCCTAGCCTGGACAGCACTAACACTTGCATAGTAAGCTATATTTCTCATCCAAAGCCCATTCAGAGTACTTACAACCACAGAATCAAAAGTTCACTACTCTATTCAGAAATGCTAAGAAGTTTTTCATTTTACAACCCTTACTGGATAGCTGAAAAGAGGCACAGGTATTAAATAAGTCCTCGGGCATAATACAACTCTAAGCAAACTAGAATATTCAAGACAGTGTAGTTTATTTGCACAGATAATCAACCAAGACTTTTTCTGGACTACAAATCTGGGTGCTGGCTTACGTGTGATAAGCCGTAGAGTACTAAAACATGTTAGCTCATGCTTGGTGGTAACAGGTTTGTTTTCCAAGATTGTGTAATTCAAATTCCTTTTCTAAGAGATGATTATGAGAAGCACTATTAAATGGAATAATTAATGAGAGCACAGAATACTAGAGAAGTAAACTTTTTTTTTGGTGGTAAGCATCAAACATTAAAAGTATCTATTTATGAAGAATTAATACAATTTTAGGAATGGGAATTTCTGCTAGTGCACTAAGTTTCTGCTTACATTACAATCAGGTCAGTGTACCCAGCTGTAGCACATGACAGAGATTTTAGGAACACAGTTAGGGTCACATTTACAATACAAATCGGGAATGTGTTGCAACTGCATTCTTTGATTTGATTGTAATGTAGATGACTGTAAGGCTAATTAAACATCATCTACTGTTCACAGGAAAAAACACCAGCTGTTGCTTAAGCACAGTTTAAAGACAGTTGTATATGAAACAGGTTATGACATGGTTTCACCAACCAACAAGGACTGAGATTTTTCCAAGACTCTTAAGCACATTCAAAATACGTTTAATACAGGTTTTGCTAGCAAGGTGCTAGAACACTTCATAATTCATTCCACAGCTTCATAATAAATGTCTCCTATATTTTGACAAGGATAAAGTGAGTTTTTCTCTGCTGATAGTCAACCATTTGGGTCAACCTGAATGGTATTGGTCTTTATTTTCACAAAGGTTTGAGGCAACATTCAGGCCTGTCAAATGCACAATTTGGACAACAAACTAAATAATGTTTCTCACCCATAAATTGCTTTCATCTGGAAATCAAAAAGCACCTTCTTAAGATCACTATCATTATCTCAATTTTCAGACAAGAAACTAAGACACAGGGATGTGCTGCTACATGTCCAAGATCAGACCAAAGACTGGTAGTTAAGGTAACTGAGGTACAATCTTATGTCAATAAGTTATTTCCCATTTGTACTTTAGATGTTTCTGTTTTGTAGAGCATTCAATATAATAGTCCTGGT